>ML782711.1:978835-1002565 GCA_009831015.1 Picea engelmannii
TTTTTTTTTTTTTTGTAAAATCTTGTTTTAATCCAGGAAGAGATCCCAACAATCGATATGGCTAATCGAAAGATCTCAAACCTTTGTCAGTGAATACACGTCATCCTTAATGACTGAGTGCTAGAGTGGTGTAAAGTCTGATGACATTGATATTCGGTGAGACGAGGAAAACTAAATGGAAACACCAAACCATTGTTGTGAGGTATTTAAATGGAAACACCAAACCATTGATCGAGAGGGAACATCCTCGAGATTACTGGTCATGATACACTAGAGGTTGAGGGACTGATTGAAAGGTTACAGGAGGTGGAGCTGAGATGTATCATTGGAGAAAATAACAAGATTGCACAACAAGCTAATCTATGCTTGCAAACATAAAACCTACACCTACTCACATACCAGACTTTTATGATACCACATGACCATCAAAAAAAGTGACGGAGGTGGTTAGGGAAGTTATTGAATATTGGCAATTAGTCTTTGGAGAGAAAAGGTCGCTTGAACAAATAACAAGGGGTTTTACCACAAAGACGCCCCTTCATACTAGCAATGAAAGACTACATGTTACGTACTAATGAATTCTTGGATATCCTGAGGTGCGATACAAAAGAAGATCGAAGGAGGAAAAATAGTTAGGAGAAACGAGAGAAAGACACAATAGAACAGAGCACAGACAACAGAGAAGACATATAGTTGAGTAAGAGAGAACATAGGAAATAGTTTCATATGCGCTAATTAAGGAAGAGAAGGAGAAAGAATACATTTCTAGAGGAAAAATAAAGATTCTATGAATTATTGATGATCACCATGAACAAAATAGAACCAAGATCCCATACTAGATAAATAGTGGGTTACAACTTGGGTGTTATAGGAAAAAACCGATATTGGTAAGGGGAGGTGGTCGAGGGACATTTGAGAAGAGAAGAAACTCACTTGTGCATACAAAATCTAGTTTATAAACCACTTGATAAACCCATGGATCCCTAAGTTCAGTGGTAGGTGTAAAATTATGTTGTTTTAGAGGAGGATGCAGAGTCACCTTCCTATATGATCATAAACTTGGAATTCCAATCCGTCAGTTTTCCTGGTGGTATCATGGATTAGCATGATGGTGGAATTTTGTAGGAAGTTACTCTGCAGTAAGGCCTAAGGTTGGGAGGAAAGGAGGCCTCTCTTGGTTAGTCAGGTTTGGAAATTTCCTTACCAGATAAGTGTTTACCTGCACTGGAACTATTTATCTCTGATATATATGTATGCTTGTGTAAATGTTTGTTCATCTAAGAGAAATCTCAATCGTTTAAAATACATTTCTTGAATGCATGAAGTTCGTCATATGTTAGGATGTATGCTAAGACATTGGTAATCATAAAAAATGATTGAAGTATTGACTGTGCTTGATTTAACATCTTATATCCATGCATGGAGAACCTGTAAATCATGCAATATTTTCCTTTAATTTTCAATAACTTTTAATGACCTTAGAACATATTCAACTTTCTTTGAAAATCAGAACTAAAGTCATGTAGAACTCGAGAAATGGCTAAGTTCTGAGAGTGGAATGCTATTTTTTTTGAGTAATCATGTGTTAACCCAATAAGAGATCGTAATCGTCGATATGGTCGATCAAAATATCTCAACCCTTCTTCGATGAAGGCACGTCATCGTGAACGACTGAGTTCCAGAGTGGTGTAATGTACGACCATTTATCTATAGGGATCTAAACCATTGATCGTGGTGGGATGTTCAGAGTGGACCCTTCAGAAGGAACGCTTAAGTGTTGTGGAAAAATATCCGAAGGAGTGACTCTGAGGCAGAATGTCGGTCATAGATTTGATTACAAGATAGAGGATATATCTGATCCATTGATCACAACAGGTTGGTCAGAATGATCTCGGATGAGGAGGTAAGAGAAATTTGATGGAAATGCTTCAAAAGGAGATATAGGTCATTGGTTTGACGTGATTGGAGAAACCCCAAGAGAACATCGCATCCATTGATCTCATACATTCATGATGCAAGAGCAAGAACGTGGATGGTGCCACTATCACGTCATGTGGCAGGTAGTGGTTAGCCCAAATGTCATGATAGCTGGTAGGTCATGTTAGTGTCATGTGTTGGACTCTAGATAGAGAGGGTAGAAAAACCTTGGACCATCGAGTGAATCTTAACCGTCTATCGGAGAGATCGTAAGTGCATGAATGTCGTCCATCGAAGAGGTTTATTCAGAGTATATTGACAGACCAGAATGAATACACCCCAAACGGAGGACTCTGAGCACTAATTCCATACCATCGGATCTATTAGAGTTTGTCCTTGGGAAACCTAAGCAATAGATCTCCGATGCAATTTCATTAGAGGTAGAAGGTGGGTGAACCAGGATGAGGCTCGAATGTTGATGACATAAGAAATCGACTATGTGATGAGAACTATCGATCTGTCAATTGGTAAGAGGAATATTAATCATCGATCTTCCACAAGACTTATTCACATGAGGAAGGAGTACGATGACATCATGATGTATGTGGCATGCCAACAAGGTAGCCATAGAATCCTTAGGATGAGATGTGTCAGCTCTCATTTTGATGGTGAGGGTTCAGAAAGGAGAGACGATGATAGGCATTGAAATTATCAAAGATTTGATTAAGTGATCTGGACCATTGGATCCAGACATGTCATCATCGAAAATGTGGTAGGTTAGCATGGTCACACTCGACAAAGGAAATTCGATGATGATGGATAAATCATCGAAAATGATGGGAGTCAGGGCTAACGACAATCGTTGATTGGCTAAGTGATGAGGTGAAATATCAATCGTAGATCTCGAAGGTCACTTCCACACACTGTGTAAACAATAAGGATCTTGTATTTAACTTACATGCCAAAATACATCGTTGATGTTCTAAGAACCATTGAGATCAAGGGATGTGAGATGTAGGATCTGGAGACATTCCACCTTTTTGTATCAGCATCGAATGTCTTGGGATAGTTAAATTGAACCTCGCAATAAGAAATCCCGACGATGATGAAAATGGGCCAAGGGATTGAGCTTGTGAAAGGATTAAAGAGGTGGAAGTTTACACGTCAGGTGGCTTGTGATGAGCTGCCACATGGAAGTTAGATGGATTTCGACTATCGAAGCCCAAGAAACTTTCAGATTCCTGAAGTAATGAATCTTCGTTTGGTAGAAAGAACATTTTGACAGTTTCTCGTATAATTTGTTTTCTCGTAAACACTGTAGTACCAATATTAAATTTTTTTCATGTTCTTTTGTCATCTGAGAATATATTTGTATGTCATAAATGAATACTTGAACAAAATTTTCCAAGTATTCATGGGACACCTCATTCATCAAACTCATCAATACCCCCGGGGTGTTTGTCAGTCCAAACAGTAAAATAATAAACTCATATTGTATGAACCTCATCTTGAATATGGTCTTAGAAATATCTTCCTCTTTAATTCGTAGCTGGTGATACCCTGATCTCAAGTCGATCTTGGAAAACACCATCACACCCTTCATTTGATCAAACAAATCGTCTATTCTTGGTAACGGATACTGGTTCTTGATCATCTCCTTGTTCAATTGACAGTAGTCAATACAAATTCTCCACGACCCATCGTTCTTTCTTATGAAAATAATAAGCACACCCCAAGGTGACACACTTGGACATATAATTCCCAGGTCCAACAACTCTTTCAGTTGCATTTTCAACTCCTGTAACTCAAGTGTTGACATCTGATAAGGGGTTCTTTATATCGGCTCAGTTCGAGGTTTCAATTCTACTGTAAACTCCAACTCTCTTTCGAGTTGCAAGTCGGGTAACTCTTCTAGGAATAAGTCAGCAAACTCTCGTACTATCGGAAGATTTTCTAATCCTTTCGCCTTTCCCGTGTTGTTTAGCGATAATATTTCATATAACTTACACCCTTTCACATGTTATTCTAGAGTTTTAGGGAAGAAATGAACGCCAAGGACACTCCCTGATTTCTTCCCATAATCACTCTTCTTTTTCCCACATCATCGATCAAACTTGATCGTTTCGTATTACAGCTGAGTATCGCATCAAGTGATTCAAACCAGTCCATACTAATCACTATGTCATAAGATCCTAAGATCATTATGTACAGGTTATCCTTCATTACAAAATATCCCAAGTCAATGTTACATTCCGTAACCCTTCCTCCAACCTTTTTCTTGGAATCCAAAGCCATTTATATGTATCTAAACTCATCATGTTCGAATGACTTTACCTTAATTATTTTCAGTGCTACAGTATAAATAAATCTCTATGTAGCACCGAGATATATCAAAATACTAAAATTTTGTTCGACGATGGTACCTGATGTCTCGAGCATAGTGGAATGGTGCTCGGCCTGGCCGTTATTCATCATGGCATGAATATTATGGGCCTTTCCCAAATCTCCAACTGTAGTTTGTCCTGTTAACCGGGCCTCTCTAGCCTTCTCAACCAGACAATCTCGCTAGTAATGTGGCTCTCCACATGTCCAACATCCGATCTTCAGTCCAGTACTCCTGGTCCCCGAAGTAGAATCTGTTGGTCTACGAGCTTGAGATCTTGGTCTATTCTACTGAAAATAACTAAACGGTTGTTGTTGTGGGAGACGTTGATGCTGATTTTGTGGTCCTTTGTAGGGATTCATCTGCTAAGGACTTGTTCGTCGAGGTGTCGTGAACATGGGTCCTCTAGACATATCAGGATACCCTAATGTATGTATGGCTGGTGACTAATGCGGTTGCACAACTAATTTCGTCTATCCAATTGGTCCTGCAAGGGTCCTGCCCTGACCCCCATTGTTCAACTCTTCCTCAGCTATGAGGGTCTTCTAGATTGTATCGTGCAATGTCTGAGGCATTAGGATCATCACCTTCGCATGGATGTTGGAATTAAGGAAGAACACAAACTTCTTGACCTTCATCTTATTCATGTTTAAATATGGGGCATACCAAAGTAACTCCATAAATATGGCCTCATACTTCGGCACCATACCACCACCCTGTCATAAGGCATTGAACTCATTCAGTTAGCACTCAATGAATTCCTTTTACAAATAACTCTCCCGGAACTGCTCCTCCAACAGTTCCCATGAAAGATCTTCGACGACCATGTTTAGTTGAGGTATGAGCATCTTCCACCATATAAGATCGCTCCCCTTGAGTTGAAAGGCCGCCATGTGGACCTTCATGTTGGAGGTTTAGTCACAAAGCACAAAGCACATCGCCATGTTCTCCAACCTCGGCTCAGCAGTTGAGTTGTCTGTGGAACCCATGAACTCTAGAAACTTCACCTTCTCGAGTTCTCTGTGAATGTTACCACTACCAACTAGAGTGTGTTGTGGACCATCATTGGGTACAGATGTTCTGGCCTCATCTTTAAATAGTCAGTTAATCAAGGTCTCTCATATCCTCTGAAAGGACCTCATCGACCCAACCACATCCCCCATTGAAACCTTCTCTTGTCCAATGATTGGTTCTTCTCCTTGGGGGTTAGACCCCTCTAGCATGGATTTTGTTGGAGGTGTCACACCTCTACCCCTAGAACCGAGTCATATACCTCCACGACGTCCTCTAACCATGATTACCTGCATGGACAAATTTCAATTTTAATTAGAAATAAGTTATTAATGAAGTGTTCAATACAGTGGAAGGTGTAATGATCCAAAGTCATAGGTTGAACCCACTCTGATACCATATGTAATGCCCCCTCCAATATGAAAGAGAGGTGGTAGCCTCAAAAAGAGTTGGAGCTCATAAGAATGATAATCTATAGAAAATAAAGACTACTTATCATATCAAGAAGAAGAGGTTTTCTCCCTTTATGGATTTGCTCAGGAATATCTGTCTCTTTGTATTTCATTTGTGTGATTGATGTTGAATACTCTATTTCTTACTTCCCTAAATTATTGTGATCATCATTGAGTGCTTAGTATTGAGTTTAAAATGGGCATAATTGTTTAAGCACAGTAAGAACTGATTCACACCCCTCTCTTAGTTGTCCAACAAGTGGTATCAGAGCCGGTTCCTTTTATTTAAAGGTAGATCAGTAAGCTTAAACAGGAAAAGTCATGAAGAAAATTCAACCAATAAGGCCCCTATGTTCAATGGAACAAACTTTGGCTTATGGAAAGTTACGATGATAACCTGCATAATGGATTTAGGTGAAGATGTCTGGGATGTGGTAAATACTGGTTATGTAAATCCAATTGTACTAGCTAATAAGTTTGAAAAGATAGAATTCAAATTCAATGCTAAGGATATGAATGCTATTCTGAGTGGGCTTGCAGAAGAAGAATTTGTAAAATTTATGAACTTAGAATCTGCCAAAAAAATGTGGGACAAATGCATTAGTAGTTATGAAGGTAATGAGAAGGTAAAGGATGCCAAGCTTCAAACCTACAGATTACAGTTTGAACAACTAAATATGAATGAGGATGAAATGGTTTATAAATTTTTCTTAAGAGTTGAGGAGCTCACGAATGCCATGAAGAGTCTTGGTGAGAATATTGAAGACTTAGTTTTAGTTGAAAATATTTTAATATCTCTACCGAATAGATTTAATCCAAAAGTTTTTGCAATAGAAGAACTGAATGACCTTAAGAATTTTTCTATTGATCAACTTCTAGGAACTCTAACTGATTATGAAATGAGTATTAGTAACGATAAACCCACTTCTAGATAAACATCATTTAAACAAGATAAGAATGAGGATTCTGAGCCTGATGAAATTCAAGATAAATTTGTGAGAAGACTAAATAAAGGATCAGGAACGTACGAAGGCAAGTTACCCTTAAAATGTTTTAACTATGGAAATATAGGTCACTTTTCATCTAAGTGTGCACACAAGAAGAAGGACCACAACTATGAAGGTGAAGAGAAGTACAAATCCAAGATATTTGGTAAAAAGAAAAGTTTATGTGTAAACAATAATGACTCCTCAGGAGACACAGATAGTGAGTCTTCTTGTGAAGATAAGGTTAATGACTTTATGCTTATGGACAAAGAGGATTATGATAATAAAATCACAGGAAGTGATGAAAATGTTGAAGAATCTATGGTTGATTTGGAAGGAGAATTGATCAGTGCCCTAGAAGATATTGCTAGACTCAAATTTAAGAAGAAAAAGAAAAAACAATTGTTGATACAGTTCGAGAAAGATAGTAGAAACCCTCATGAAGACTTCTCCCTGCTAAAAGTGGAATTAGAAGAGGAAAATAAAATAGAGGACATTATGAAACATCAGTTATCAAAGAAGAAGGCAAGATGTCAATGCTTGGAAGAAGAGGTAGTAAAAACCAGGAAAGAGATGGAAATGTTTAAAGAATTATATCTCCAAAATCTTCCAAGCATTAAAGACTCAACATAACTAAATGACATTCTGAGCAAACAAAGATCTCCTTTGTTGAAGACCGGTTTAGGCTATGTAAGTGGTTCAAGAAACAAAAAACCAGAAATGAAAGAGCTAGTAAAGATGATCAAGTTCCAGTTCAAAAGACAATCAGACCATGTGAGTACTCCACAATAAAAAACTAATAAAGACAAGATGATCCTTGATAAAAAAAACAAGGATATCAAAATATGGATCAAGAAATTCCAAGAAGAAGGACATCCTTCAGGTACCAAAATTTCTTCCATGGTTATTGTTTTTACTGCTCTAATTTTGGTCATAAGATTGCAAATTGTCAAATTAAGTTTGGAGACATGCAACTGAGGACATCAAGAAATAAGCAATCTTTGCAACATAGAACTAAACAACCATTGAGTAGAAAAAGTTGCACCAATCACTTTGACCTATTGAACAATGAGCTCGAATGTTATAACTATCATAACTTCATCCACAAAGCTGCAAATTTCCATCTGAAGAATCACAAAGAAAATCCAAGGATAAAACCCTTACCAAGAAATGCCATGACATGGAAAAATTAAGATAGTGAAAAATGTGTTATAGTAATTTCATCTCAAAAACAAAAAGACCCATGGTATATAGACAGTGGATGTTCCAAGCACATGACTAGAGACAAGGATAAGTTTTTGTTTATAAGTAAAAGAAAAAAACGAAATGTGACCTTTGGGACTAATGAAACAAGTAAAATCAAGGGTAAGGGGATGATGGGTTTCAGTAATGGTAAAGGAAAAGCCCAAGATATTCTTCTTGTACATGGGATGAAACATAATTTTCTCAGTGTAAGTCAAATGTGTGACAGAGGATGTGAAGTCGTGCTCACTTCCAAAGATTTTAAGATAAAGTCTCTAAACTCAAGACAAGTGGTAGCTAAAGGCATAAGGATAGATAATAATGTATATGTGTTAAAAGAAGATAGAGAAGAGTGTCATCTAAGAAAACATGATGAAAACTGATTATGGCATAGGAGACTTGGAAATCTAAACTTTGACCCCTTAATCAAGCTCAAACATCTTGAGGCAGTAAAAGATCATCCAAGAATATCAAAGACACAAGATTCTATGTGTAAACCCTGCCAAGTAGAAAAAATAACCAGGACAAAGTTTAAATCCAAGAGCTCTACTTCAATAGAGAAACCACTCCAATTAGTTCATATGGATTTATGTGGACGATCAAGATAGGAAGGCACTTAGAACGAAAACTACTCCATGATGATCATTGATGATTACTCCAGACTCGCTTGGGTTTATCTTCTCAAAGAAAATGTTGAATCATTTGAGAAATTTAAAATATTTACGGCTTTAACTGAGAATCAAACAAGAAACATATTAAAATTTGTAAGATCAGACAGAGGAGGATAATTTATGTCAAGTGATTTCAACGAATTCTGTGATAAAAATGGGATCAAAAGAGAATACACAATCACAAGAACTCCACATCAAAATGGAGTAGTTGAGAGGCAAAACAAAAAAATTCATCAAATGGCCAGGTTAATGATGAATGAGAAGAACATTGGTCAAATCTACTGGGTAGAAGCAATACACACAACAATCCATATTCTTAACAAATCTCACCTCAGACCACACAGTGACAAGACACCTTATGAACTCTGGTATTAAAGACTTGCTTCAATCAAACAATTCAAAGTCTTTGCGAGTAAGTGCTACCTAAAGAATAATAATGAAAACCTTGGCAAGTATGATGATAGGGATGATGAAGGCATATACTTAGGGTATGCTACAAACAATAAAGGATATAGATTCTATAATAAGAGGCTGCATAAATTGGTTGATTGTATTGACATAAAAGTTGATGAAGGAATCCTAGTAAGAGAGGTTTACAGTATTGAATCAACAACATAGGATATAGTTCAAGTTGAGATGAACAGGTGCAAGAATCAGAAAAAGAAGACTCTGAGTCAGATGAATATAAAAACACTCAGGAAGAGTCAAATCAACATACAACATCAAATCCTTCCTCCATAATTACTCAAAAGAATCATCCTACAAGTCAGATAACTGGTAAGAAAGACAAACGCGTACAAACCAGGAGAAGAATAATGAAACAGATCGAGCAATCACATATAGCCTTGATATCCATGGTGGAACCCAAGAACTTTAATGAATCCAGTGAAGATGTAAATTGGTTAAAATCAACGAATGAGGAACTGGATCAGATTGAGAAGAACAATACTTGGGAGCCTGCTCCTGGACCTACAGATAAGAATGTAATTATCTCCAAATGGGTGTTTAAGAATAAAGCTAGATTTATCTGTAAGGGGTATGCACAAGTTGAAGGACAAGATTTTGGTGAAACCTTTGCACAAGTGGCAAGATTGGAAGCCATCAGAATCTTTCTTGCTTATGCATGTCATAATAACTTTAAAGTATATTAGATGGATGTTAAGTCAACTTTTCTTAATGGATATCTAGAAGAAGAAGTATACATAGAGCAACTTGAAGGATTTTCACTGACAGATAATCCTGACTATCTCTGTAAGTTGAAAAGGACATTGTATGGACTGAGATAGGCACCACGAGCCTGGTATTATAGACTCGACAAATTTCTACAAGACAAAGGATTCAAGAAATGTTCTGTTGACGATAATCTATATATTAAGTATGAAGGCGATGATTTATTATTATTTTTGGTTTATGTAGATGAAATTATTTTTTGATGTACTAATGACTCTTCAGTTTAGTGGTTTTCCAATTCAATGCAAACTGAGTTTGAGATTTCCATGATAGGAGAACTGTCATATTTTTGTCTTCTATGTATCAATCAGAGTTTTGCAGGGCTATTTATCTCTCAAGAAAAGTATTTGAAAGAAATGTTGAAAAAGTTTGATATGGAATATTCCTCTCATGTTAGTACACCTATGGTGTTCGTTTGCAAGCTCAATAAAGATGATATTTCACCTGATGTTGATCAAAGAACTTATCGATCAATGATAGACAGTCTTTTGTACATCACAACATCTCGTCCTGATCTTCGCAAAGTGAAGCATAAACAATTGCCATCCTCTATTGCTTTATTCACTTCTCTATAATCTTGGGAGTCACTAATTTCCAATGTGAATGCATTCACTCAAATGGATATAAAAATACATCATTGGTACGCCAAAGGTGTATATAATAGTGGTTGTTTTTCCTATGGATCGTGTCTTCCATGTGCTTGTAGGTTCCATGTGCTCGGGGTTTGTTCATCGACATACTGTTGATTGATACAACAATATGACTTTTTCCTTGATAGTACTAAGTCAATCCAAGGGATTAGGATGCGCGAGTGTACGTAGGTTATTCTTCTTCACTATAGCTTCTGAGATAATCTCTTGTTATTTGTTGATATCAAACAATACAGTCACATGCTGCTTGATTTGGTTCTTGTCGGGGAATAGATTTTCAGAACATGGTAGGATATACGTGGGGTGGCCAGTCAAAGCAGGGATGGGATCATGAGAAGATGATTCCCTTCGTACATAAGGAGGATCACCTACATGGGTCACTAACTCTATTGTTGGTTTGGCCTGAAGGGATGGGGAAATCTTTGACAAACTGCATCTTTCAATGGTCTAATCAAAACGAATTACCCCCACCTTCGATGATTCTTCTGTTAATATCGGTGTGCAATATGACTAGACATAGAATCGAATTCACTCGTTGGTTAAGGAAATCCCTGAAACTCGTTAAGGCATACAAGGGGTCGATTTTTTCAGTAGCATGTTTTGGTCCTATCTCCCATTACTGAGAAAATGATAGAAATAGTTGGGTCAAAGAGAAAGAAACTAAATGCTTATTGAAGGAACATGGTCAAATTGATAGAGATTTGGAATGAAATACAAGGATCTACTTGGCTGGCTACATTTCAAGGAGTTGCTATCAATGCATAATGATGTCATTCCTTGATGACCCTATTTGACAAGAAAAAAATCCGTTTATTTTTTTCTGGAGTTCTAGTTGATCGGGGGCCCAGGAAAGACCAGAGGATTATAACTCTTTGATACCACCCATCAACGACATAAGCTCAAATATGCAAAGTCTTTTTATAGATAAATTATTTTGACATTGTACACGAATGAAAACCTATAGTAATCTGAAATAAATAAGAAGAGATCTAAAATAAATAAATAAAGATTGATTGGTCACCTAAACTCTCTCCCTAAATAAAATATTAAATTCTAACATATATACATGTTAAATTCTAACCTATATAGTTAGGATTTGATTGGTCACCTAAACTCACCTAAACTCTCTCCCGAAATAAATAAATAAAATATTAAATTCTAACATATATAAATGTTAAATTCTAACTTATATAATTTTTCCTAGTTTAATTGAAGTGGATCAATATAAACAACTTAATAATAAAAACACCTTAAAATTTCTAAACTTGTGAAATATAAAGTTAGTATAAAGTTAGCACGAGATGTCATGATTGATATTTACAAGGACATACATTTGAAGAGAGAAAACAAAGCAAGAGGGAATTAAAGTTTTCATAAGAGTGCTAGTGGAGAAATCTCCCTATAACTATACCAGGGTTTAGAATATAGACAGAGCAAATGACCGTCTAAAAGTCAACCTAGTTTTTACACTACCCCAAACATACCAAAATAAATGAACATAAAGAAATAGAAGAGAAGATCGGTAATTGTACCTTTTATCCCACTTCTGGTGATGATATCCTCAAGCTCTATAGATCCAAAGGATGCAAGTCTCCTCCATCCAAGACTAGGCAAACAAGGGCTACAAGCATGTTATTTATATTCACAAATTAGGGTTAGATATAAAATGCTATATATAAATCAAATAAAACACATAAAACATCATCATTTGGGAAAGGGAAAAATATATTATTTTATTCATCAAACAAAGAGTGGGACTTACAATCCTTGTCGACCACCGTTCTATGAACCTGGTCTGGGCTCCACGTTAAAATGTTGCAAGTGCACCTTCAATAAGCCTCTTCTCACAATCTACTAATCACCTCAAGGAAAGGGAATGGATTGGATGGAAGAAAAGGGGCTAAAGAGGGAGTGTTGAGGGAGTAACTCACAAAAGGTAGCAAACTCTTAGGCAAGTGAAGTGAAATTTGGTATAGTTTCACTGTTCTTATGCTTAGTTGTGAAATGAGACCCCAACACCTCCTTTTATATGACAAAACGATGGTTATTTGGTTGGGGTATGGGCTATAGCAGGTCAATTGGTTGGGAAACCTACAATAGCCCATGAATTTCACCGAATTCCTTAGAACTTTTTAATTTTTGCAACTTTTGGAGTTATACATGGGTTGTGTATTGTGCAACAAGCATATGTATGTGGGTTTTATAGCATTCAACAAGTGTTTGTACGTGGTTTGTAACAGTGCATGGCATGTACATGCTCTAGAAATTGGTTTTTTAAGTAGAGCTCCTCAGTAGTGATTTGTCAAATTATGCAAGTAAGAGGGCCAATGCCATGTATGTATGAGTAGGGAATTTTAGGGCTATAACAAAGAGGTATGTGAAAAATTTATTTGTACATATGAAATAGTAAATAACTAGAGATTTTGTGTGTGGAAGGGTTATGTGATAAAATTTATTTGTACATATGAAATCGTAAATAACTAGAGATTTTATATTTACATATTTAAGTGTTTATTTGTTTTATTCTCTAATTCTCGTTAGTGAATTTCATCTTCATCAGACACAATACTCTCCTATTCCAAACACAAACAGATAAAAATCACACCCCATTCAAATGTATGTATATGTTTTTGTATTGACATTAATTACAAACTTTATAACTATATGTACACTATAACATGCTTTATATGATATGTAAATTGCATATCTAGAGGACGGAAACAAGATTTTAGTGAGTTGTTTCAGGGAAATATGGAAATTTAGTAAATCGTTCAAAATATTAAAATGTGATCGAAATCATTGTGGTTAATCACCATCAATCCATCCATAGATAGAAGTATTATATAATACATAGTCAACAAATCGCCCAATATGTTCAATGTGTCATCCCGTTCCATTTAGTTTCAAACAGTTAGGTGCAATGGCTTCAGTGGGATAGACAAATAAAAGTATATGCATCAAGCTAGACAACGAATCTCCTAATATGTTCAACATGTGCGATTTAGTTTCAAAGTGTTAGATGCAATGAATTCAGTGGGATACGAAGACAAAAGGATATGCGTCAAGCTATCCATAGGTTTTTCATGTAAAACATAGCCATGGGTTTGAAGATAAGGTATGGATATGTCTCTCTCTTATATTATATATGATGGAAAATAGGTGGGTGTTATATTCACAAGCCTATTCTTGTGCTTTTATTGGAGGCCTTGTTCACCAGGGGATTTCTATCTTTCACTAGTTTGCTTAAATGGTGTTTTGGTTCATTCCAAGTTTGACGAATGTCATAAGGGAAGGAAGAAATCACAGGGGAAGCCACACTTAAATTGGCTAAGTTCGATAGCTAACTGAAGAAAGAGAAAACACTGCATATGGATAAACTAATGCCAAATTTTGGCTCAATTCTATAGGTAACTGAAGAAAATGAAAACATTGCAAATGGGTGTCATAGCATTTAGCAATATTTCCAATTTCATTTTCGGTAGAAACATAGCCACCCTAGTGGAATTTGTTCTTGAAGATGTCTGAAACGTTTATTTATGGATCAATATCAGTCCACGATGGCTTGTCCACATATACTCAAAATCAAGTTAGTGACAGGGCTGTAACATTTGTGCAAAAGGAGATGATCGTCTTCATTTTAGGAATCCTTTTAATATACAAGTTCCTTTATTGAATTCTGTGTATGTAGTGCATTACATTATATTTATGTAATATAATGTAAATGGTGGGTGTTTTTTTTTTTTTTTAATTTACCATTTTTTAAAATGTGTATATTGGGTATATGTGTGGGTTGGTATTAAATGCGTATATTGGGTATATGTGTGGGTTGGTATTGTTGTTAGGTTATAGTTGTCCGTTTTTTTTGATGTATTAAAGTTATTTATATAATTTAAATGTTGGATTTAATTATAAGTTAATATTTATTTTATTCTTGTGAGGTGTATGTATTGAACATATATGTCTCTTTGTGTGGGGTGGGTATTTTTGTTAGGTTATAGTTTTCATTTATTCGATGTTATTGGATTTAATTATAAGTTAATATTTATTTTATTCTTGTGAGGTGTATGTATTGTACATATATGTGTGTTTTTGTGGGCTGGGTATTTTTGTTAGGTCATAATTGTCATTTATTCAATGTATTAAAGTTATTTATATAATTTAAATGTTGGATTTAATTCTAAGTTAATATTTATTTTATTCTTGTGAGGTGTATGTATTGAACATATATGTGATCTATATGTGTGTTTATATGGTGATTATAATTTATGTAATGTATCATAAGTTATCACTATATGTGAATTTATATAGTGATTATTATTTATGTAATGTATCACAAGTCATCACTAGTGCTAGTGGTATTGATCATGAATCTTGTACTAAAATCTATGGTAGACATTAGTATTTATAAAATTATCAATTTGAAATTACCATAATGAATGTGATTGGTGTTGCCCCCTCACATATAGAAAATAATGTAAAATTGAATTACTTTCATCTATTTCTTTAATACTACTACCACTAAGCATCATCCCTCTATGTCACTCTTATCGCCATGCATTTATGTCATCATTGGTATTCGTAGCATATTTCATTCTAGAACTACTATTGTGGGAGAGTACTATATAATTCCTTAAATCACATGCATGAGTACCTTTTCCAATGGCATTGGTGACATTGATTTTAAGACATTCTTATGTGAATATCATGTTAATGTATTTGATGTTACTATACTATTGAAATTTTCAATAGTAAGTTGGTATGTGGCCTTCTCATTCACTATAGTAATATCACCATTGAAAATAATGATACCATCAAATCTAAATCACTCTTTTAATAATGTCCATGATGTATACAACAGTCAATCGGGTACATTCGTGGTATTGGTGTTGTGCCTTCTCACTCATGCGAGTACTACTATCATTGTTGTTAGTTGTGTTAGGGTTCATAAATCACTATATTACTACCATTCTTAAAAATATTGGTGCCATGGAATCTAATTCAATCCATTATTACCACCATCGATACTATGAGTGTCATATATTTTACCCACTCTAGTACTAACATCGTTGATGATATGTTATTATACCTTATAAATGCACAATATTGTTATCATTCATTCTTATTCACCATTCTATTAATATTATTGACATTATTGGCATCATACCTTATGACTCCAATACAAAAAAAATTCCTAATAACATCAAGGATACTCATTATAGTAATAACATCATTTATGGAATTGTTTTTCCTTCTCACCCACTTTGTTACTAACATCATTGGAAGTATTGACGACATCCCTTCTCAGTACTTGTGGTATTGGCATCCTCATTGATATTGGTGTGATATATTCTAACCCACTCTAGTAATAACAACCTCAAATATAATGGTGTCATTCATCCACACTCACTTTGGTACTGAGATCATTTCCAATCACACTAATACTAACTCAACTACTTAGATTGGAAATGATATTTAGTTCTGTATTTTATCACTCACTCCAATACTACCATTGCTAACACAATTGTTTTCATGCAATATCACTCAAATACTAACCATACGACATAAGTTGTATGCCATCCATGCCTTTGTGGTCTCTATCAATCTTATCATTTTTATCTATATGATTACACCAAGTGGCTCATTCAAGAACCCAATATGAGTGAGATGTGTAACATAATGTAACATTGTCATATCATAGGTGAGAAAAAATAAAGAGTAAAATAATAAAAATTATATTAATAACATTTAGGTAAGCTTACTGTCTTAATACTAGATACAAAAACACACACATTACATGTAACTCACATCCTCACATTCATGGATGATATCGCAAGTAAAACCATCGGTGTATACTTGTGCACCTCACCCAGAGGAATTAAATCCCAACGCTTGTTAGAATAGACGTAACCAAATGCTAGGACAACTTAGTAGCAACAAGTTCAACTAAATTTTCAATATATATTCTATCGAGGAATTTTCAATACCGAAGAATAGGTTTATAATATGATGGAGGATATACACATCGGATAATAAAAATTGATATCCTATGTCCACCTTTTTGGAAGTAGATATAACTCCCATGATTAATCTAAACATGCACTACTCCCCATATACTTCACATTTGAGGGTTTCTAAATATTCATGGTAGCTAATGTTCTTGACCAAAAATAATGTATTTTCATAGGTAAACCAAGGAATTGAATGGGGTTGATCCTAAGAGATCCTTGAGATTTTTCAAAAGAGAACATACCAAATGGGATAACCCTTAAAAATTTATACATATCTATTTGTGAGTAGCATGGAAATTTTTAGCCTAGTAGGTTACCTCAATAAATTCAAATGGGCTCTTTCAAGGTGGGGTTTGTTCTAATTTATCCTATTACAATCGAGTGGAGGTTCAAGTATGAATGAGTCTCACTAGATTAACTACGACTGTTGTGGCTAACAGTTGAGGCACCCTTCATTCAAATATTTAGAGGAAGACACGTAATCCCACACATTTTTCCTTGGAAAAATGTATGTGTAGTATGAATGCAATCCACTTCAAGCTTTTAAATCCATAATAATGGATGCAAAATTCATACGAAAATATAAATGAAAAGATGTTGTAAGAAAATAATACAATCTATGGCTCGATCAATTAATTAGCTTCTTGGGGTTTAAATGAGCACCTTGTTGAAAAAATAATTTAATATGTTTATTACTTTTTGTTAGGAAATTAAATGATTGGAAATTTTTGAGTGGGAGTGATGAAGCTTTTTATGAGGGAAAAAAATTAAGAAAATGTAACTAAGAACCAGAGGAGTTACAAAGTATTTTCTACGGTTTAGTGCACTCTTATTGATGCCCTATTTGGGAATGGATTCATTTTTTTATGATATATTTAAAATTTGAATATATTGTGATGATCCAACCCTCCTTTCTATAATGTTGCAAGCTGGTGGCCAATTATTGTGTAAAACCTATAATTCTATAATGGAGTTGTGGTGTTAATTTTTGGTGTGATGTTTATATGTGTGAGTGTAAGTTTTGAGAGTGGTATCTATTTTTGAAATGAGTTCATTTCTATGTAATTGGATTCTTGAAATTTTTAACTTATGTGCTTGTGGTGTTCAAAGCAATATGAGTTGAGAGAATTGAGGGTTACAAAATTGAGAGGTTACTTTATTTTTGGAAACTTTGTGTTTAGCTTATGCATTTATTAGTATTGGAGCAAGGATTTCCGTATGATAATTGTAGGGAAAATAAAGTTTGAAGACTATAATCAAATTTTAGGTGGCAACTTGTATTTATTTGTAGGTAGAAAAATTTAGAAGAAGAGATGAATTTAGGTAATTAGGACAATGGATAAAACATAAATCTTGTGACAAACAATGCATTATTATGTATAAGCTAAGTAGTGCATAAGAAGGTTGCATGGACCAAATTGGTCATTTTAATGTAATTGTTTGAGAATTTATAATTGCAACATGATGGGTTCCAAGTCAAAATAGGAGAGAGTAGGAGATGACAACAAATAAATTAGTGAAATAACCATAAAGACAAAAGAAAATGATGCAATTGATTTTAAGGAATTTATTTTAACGATGGAGATTAAGATTGAATGCAATTGAGATGGAGAGAATGAACTACCATCATCATGATGACTATAAATAGATAATAAGGAAGATAAGCATGTACTTAAAGTTTTACATGATGAATAGAAAATAAAAGTTAGTATATAAAGAGTGGCATGTGCAAAACCACTAAAATTATGATTAATTTAATTTACAAGTTATAAAAAAATCAGTTCCATGTTAGATTTCAATGTTAAGAATTAAAAACTTATAATATATGAAAAAAACAATTGGAAAATGTTATTCTTGATTGGAAAATTGTAATACAAATGATGTCTATATAACATGGAAATATTTTCGATAAATTCAATGATGAAGAAGGTTCACTCATTTAAAATGAAGGCAACAATATTGCATATGAAAAAACTCGATGTCCAAGTGCCAACGAAGGATAAAAGTGATTAAGCGTTGATAAGAAAATAATTGTTACATATGAGGCGACAAAATGTCACAGTACAATGAAGATGAAGAAGAGTTACCACTTTAATGTGATAAAGTTCCTGATATGTGGAAGATGATGTGGGAAAAGGCCATATTCCCACACACATGGTAAATCTATACGGCTATATTCTTTAGGATGGGATAGTATTAAATATTTTGGATAAGTGCATTGCTACATTATGTTATTTTTTTATATGATGTTACTTTTAAGGTAGCCAAATAGAGAGGGATTACAAATGGAAATTATGATATTAATATGAGTGTAAGTAGAAATAATTTTATGGGAATAAGAGTTATATATATATATATATATATATATATATATATATATATATATATATATATATATATATATATTTCAAAGTATTACATTAATATGTGAAATTATAATTTGAATAGATAAAATATTTAATGTTTGGAAATTAATATACAATGTTAGTATTAACAAATGTTAATATTAGTAATGATGATTTTTTTATTGAATGGATTATTAAATTTTGTTTGAAAAATATCATCATTTTAATAAATAAAGATTCATTCTAATTTTAAATCTAGTAAGTAAAGAGAGGGATCCAAGAAACAAATCAAATGAGAATTTATAAACTTGTAAAAAATTCCTAGATAGATTTAGGATAGTGTGGCACACATATATATTAAACTATATTAAATCCATCCACACATATATATATATATATATATATATATATATATATAAATCAAATAAAAATCTCTAGAAGTTTAAAAAATCTTTAATCAGCATGAATTTAGAATGACATGATCTCTCTTTCTATTTATATATCATCATTAATATTATAAATTAATAAATAAATAAAATATATAATACCAAACATAATTAAGTTAGGTTTTTTTTCTAATATTTATGTAATTTAATTTTTATATATCAATAATTATTATTATTTTTCTCCACAACCAAACAAATAATTTCCTACCAATTCATTACTCTTATCCTCCACAATAATATAATAAAGTTCTTGCTTATATAATTTATACTCAATTGCAAGTGATAATTATGATTTTAATATATATGCTTGTAAGTTGGACCTATTTTAAAACTTTTAATATATATGCTTGTAAGTTGGACCTATTTTAAAACTTTTAATATATATGCTTGTAAGTTGGACTTATTTTAAAACTTTTAATATATATGCTTGTAAGTTGGACCTATTTTAAAACACACATAATGTGATGCAAGTTTAGTTTGTATCAGGGCTTGATGAAGGGAACGCAATCAACTTGCCCTTGAATAAGCGATAATAACAACGTAGTCATAGCAAAGCTCTCACCAAATACCAAAGAATTGATCTCGGGAACGAATTTCTTGAGCCGTGGGAAGAAGCACAGTGACTTAGAAAAATATAGAAAAATATGCGTTCCGAAAAAGTGAATTAGAAAAATATTAAAAGTGACTTAGAAAAATATTGGTGCGTTTATTGAGTTAGTTAGAAATGGCAATATTCTGTGCTTCACATAGATCGATGTCTGGGGTAGCGACATTCATGTGCGGGCAACTGCAGTCAACATTCATGTTTGATACTGTTCACCTCTATCTACATTTCACCTCTATATGAATCAAGATGATTTATATTTGAGCATTTCAGAGATTTCAAGGCGATGTTTCGGAAGGCTCCGAAATGGAAAATCAAAGTATTTATTACTGTTCATGCATTCCCATTTATCGATCTGGGCGATAAATAAAATATCGCAATTTTTCATAGCAGCCATTTGATATTTGAAAATATTTTCCATCGACTCATATAATACGATACAAAATGAATTGAAATCAATTTTTTTTAATAGATGCAGTTGTTCTTTTGTTTTTTAAAATATATTGAATTCGTTCTTTTGTTTTTTAAAGATATGTTGAATTCATATAAACAATGCACTAAAGTAGGGACCATGAAATTTAAAATATATTGAATTTGTTATTTTGTTTTTAAAGATATATTGAATTCATATATACAATGCATTAAAGTAGGGACCATGCAATAGAGTGTAAATAAAAGTAAGAGAAATATATGATGAGAACCTATTAATATCAGAAAGATAGATAAAAATGGTATCAAAGCAATGGATTTAAAAGGTTTGAGTGGTCTTGAATTTCAATCTTATTTTTCATTTATTTTTTATATGGAAAGCTGGCAAGAATAGTTGAAAGAGAATCTAAGCCTTGAAAACATTTATCAAATGTCTAAGCTATGAGAACATTCCAGCTAACAACTAGATAGAAACCCAAATATTTTCCTCTTAAGAAGTTAGAAGTTCAAATCAAGAGGGGGGTAGGGTATGTATAGCTGAGTAGACTTTAGCAGTCAAATGGTTGGGGGGAGGTGAGTCCCTTATTCCACAAACAAGGGAGTCTCATACACCAATTTGATGTGACTTGACAGTCACCTTAAAAATAGATTATTATTATTATTATTAAAATAGAGACCATACAATTTAAAATATATTGAATTTGTTCTTTTGTTTTTAAAGATATATTAAATTCATATATACAATGCATTAAAGTAGGGAACATGTAATAGAGTGTAAATAAAAGTATGAGAAATATATGATATTGCATAAAAAAAAAACCAATAGATAAATATGACATGACCTTGGAAGCAATGGATTCAAAAGGTTTGAATGGTCTTGAATTTCAATCTTATTTTTCTTATATGCTCTATATGGAAAGCTCGCAAGAATAGTTGAAAGAAAATCTAAGCCTAGAAAACATTTATCAAATGTCTAAGCCTTGAGAACATTCCAGCGAACAACTCGACAGAAACCGAAATATTTTCCTCATTATTCGTCGTTGTTATGGTATTGATGGGACAGGAACGACAACAGAAATGAAGTTGCCCACAGTCCAACAATGGCGGCAAGCGCTGCTTCAGTGCCTTTCCCTCCCTCTCCATTAGCCGCTCTCATCGCCTCCTTTATCCCCTTTTTGGCCCTTTCGACATGCAGTCTCTCTGATCCTATTTTATGATCAGGAAGAGGCGGCTAATCTTTTCTTTTGTATATCTGGCCTATTATATTGTTGATGGATCTTGTCGAGGCTACTCTTTTCTGGAATAGAACCAGGGTATTTTGTATAGTTATAAGGATTTGTTATTTCTTTTTGGAAATAAAGAGATGTCTTGGGTGTCCTTGTTGTATATTATTCGGAATTAATAAAATTGTTTTAACATTATATGGAGTTAGGGTTTGTTTGTTTAGGGTTTTAGCATGCTACAATGTGCCAGGACATTGACATTATATGGAATGAGGCTTAGTCTGTTTTAGAGTTATTTATGAATTTTTTTGGATGAGAATGTATTGTAACTTTTTAAAGAAGAAAGAAGGTGATAACCATCTTTTGTTTTCTGTTGTTGCTTATGATAATTATTTTACATTTTAATGATTGCAGACTTTTTTTGTTTATGGGAAGGTGGTTTTACTATGTAGTTTAAAAACTATACATATTATGAATCCATTATATAACATTTTTTTTTAAAGGTGATAGCCATATCTGGTTTTCTGTAGCTTATAGTTATTACTTTACATCTTAATAATTGCATAAATTGTTTTCTGTAATAGTCATTACTTTACATTTTAATAATTGGAGAGATTCTTATTTGTTTTCTATAACTTATAGTCATTACTTTACATTTTAATAATTGGAAAGATTCTTGTTTCTTGTAAGGTGGTTCCACCGTAGTAGTCTAAAAGCTATACATATCATGAATCCATTATGTATCTTTCTATTAGTTCTCCACCAAAATATATAAATGTTTTAGAACATAATAATTGGTTATTTTATTTTTTGAAATGATTGCACATTGAGAAATGTTAGTGCTCTGAATTGAGAAATGTTTGTGGTTGGGTTTTTATTCAATAATATTTAAATTGAATTGGTTACAATTTTTCCATTTTAATGTTCACGCACAATGCAAAAATGAAAAATGTGTAATTTTGAGTTATGAGTTAATTTTTTGTGAAATATTTGATGAGTATGAAATGCTTTTTTTGCTATATATGGATTTTAATAAGTCTAGCCATTACAGATTTTAATAACTCAACCTAGCGACTACATGCATGCATCTATTAATAATTAATAATTAGGGTGTTTTGAGTTCCGAGATACGGTTTTTTGAGTTTTGAGTTAATATATATATTTTTTTTTAATATTTGTATACATATGGACTTTAAGCTGAGCGATTGCAGACTTCAATAACCAAGCATAGTGACTACAGGCTTACATCTATTAATGGGTTAGGGTCTGTATCTAGTTTATACAACAAATTTCATCTAAATTACTCCTTCCTTTTGCTATCAACCTATCGGCGTTGGTCAGCCACAAACTATGTGGCTGTGCTAGTTATCGACTCAGAGAACTTTCAACAGATTAGGCAGACCAACTGATTGCATTGCATTCCGTTTTGCGTGTGAAAAGGTATCAACTGCAATTGACCGTTACTTTTCAATGTAATGGTGATGTATCGAGAAACGATAATGCCAATGTAACGACACAGTCAAAAATTCCATTGAGAAGAAAACATAGACATATTTATTCGACTTATTTCCCAATGGCTACACACTTCAAGCCCTAAAACTCGATCCAGCATGATCGATATAAAAGATGATGGAAACCATTGGATGCAATTGCAAAAGCATTATTCCAAAAGCAACTTTATGATGATGATCCTGCAACGCAAGGAGAGTGAACACAATGACGATCATTAAACGCTTTTGAATGAAACTCTTTATAAAAACGATCATTAAACGCTTTATAAAAATCTATTAAGCATAAAAAACCCGACGAGATCAATGGACCAGATGGAGTAGACAAGCGTACCTTTATCAGTAAGCAGGATGATGAGGAGGAGGCACCGTGTACTGTGGGGGGGATTTGTAGATGGGGGGAGACTCATGAAATGGAGCAGGTGGGGATTTGTGGACCGGCGGAGGGAGTACTCTAGGCTCTGGAGGGGATTTGTGAACCGGAGGAGGGAATACTGTATGCTTGGGAGGAGGATATTCGATGGGCTTCGGGGGAGATCTGTGAACAGGGGGAGGATATTGGATGTGCTTGGGTGGAGGTTTATGTACCAAATGATCGTGATGATATTTGTGCTCCCGACGATGA
>ML782712.1:0-15112 GCA_009831015.1 Picea engelmannii
TGAGATCTATCCTCCATATCTGCACGCTCCTCTTGTCTATATTGAGATCTGACAGTCATTAGGAATTCGGGATGGGATCCAACGATCACTGACGCTTCTCCTCCAAGTTTACGCATCCTCCTTACTTGGAAGAATTTCTAAGTGTCAAAGGCCTCGACCTTTGATCTGCCTGTGATCCTAAGTACTCTTATCTCCCTTGAGCTTTATCCATGAGTTAACCTCATCCCTGGTGCACACCTACGCACTGCATTCGACTCTACGCTAATTCCTCCTGAGCTTACGTTGTTCCTGTTTTTCCATCGATGTACACTCTAATCCTACCATCAATGACAAGCGTATACTGCCTATAAATCATGCCATCTTCACTGTTACATTCTTCCTATACTCATGCCATCTTCACTATTGTACTTGCCATCAATGACATGCATACGCTACCTGTTAAACATTTGCCAACAAACTTGATATCGTGAGATTCTCTACCAGCCATGCATTTCACTCGGCCCTCTTTCTAGCGCCAATTGTTGACATGCGGAAAGATTCATTCCTGCAACAGGCGATAGCTACCTGATTATAAGCCCCAACTACACATGTTCTCGTTTGGAATGGTAACTTCCAATCAATATGTGGGTTCGATTTCCCACTAAAAAAAAAATGCTTCTTATAGGAGACTTGATCATTTAAGATCTATAATGTGTGTGTTTTAATCTAATTTTGCATAAATGAGAACTAATTGATCTATCTATCCTATCTCAGCTGAGAGAAATACTTAAATTTAAAGATGCATATCTAAATGATTGATTTCGAAGAAGGAAAAAAGTTCATTATCCTCATAAATTTTTAAGCACAAATAACTGATATGAATTAAAGAAGATCACAACAATTATATCCACATCCAATTTTAATCAAAGAAAAGTTTGTATATCTCAAATCAAAGAAATGAAAAACAACAATTTCATAAATCAGTTCCAGAATGTCATTTTACCATCCAGAATGCAACAAAAGAATAGTCCATTCATCACAGAGGAATATCTTTTCTTTTGACTACCAATTAAATTTTAACGTAAATATTAGATATGAGACAAAATGATGAGAAATAATGTATTGGAAAAAGTTCATGAAGCTTATTTAACTATAGATTTAAATAAATCAAATGTTAGCAATAATAAAAGTAATCTTGATAACAGTGATGCATTCTCATATCTCATATGAAATCAATTGACAAATAAATGGGATTATGGAAAAAGTTTGCATAAACTTGAATAGAGGAAATTGCAGAATTTAACAAAAGTGTAATCATACAATCATCACTTTACTCAAATGTAAATTTGTCAAAAGATTGGGTCTTCAATATTAAATTCAAACTGATAAAAGTAACAAGTTTGAGTCTCAATTTTCCAACCCCTGACTCCTCATATCAAATTACATTAAATAATATTGAGATTCTAAAATTTAGGGTAGTTTCCTCTTTTCTTTCAACTTATCTTGACATGTGGCAACTTAGTTCAACAATCTATATTTCAAGAAGAAATATCTCCTTCCTTGGCTATAGATTATTTGTTGATTTTATTCTCTCTCTCTCTTTGATAATGGATTGCCATAAAGTAAAATTTTCTAGCATTGATGAGATTAGAGGTGAATGAGGAATATCCTCATTTAACTTGCATCGGTAAAGTTTCTTAGCAATCCCTTTATGCTTTGTCTTGAATTTCGAGAGAAATGATTTGATCGATCTTGAACACTCTGTCGATTTAGAGATAAATTCTTTCACTGCTTCCACATTCCAGAATTTGAGTTGCATGATACCATCTAGACATGATTTCTTTTGTTGGTTGACATTTGTAATACAATTGGATAATGGGACTGCTTGGCCAAGAAATTGAACATGAGGCATGTCATGGTCTTCAATAATATTCAGAGTTGAATCCCAGAGATCTGAGCAATTCTTACTGGTTTCTTTAATCAAGTCCTGTGTGAAATAACAATTGGTGTACCAGGCATGTAGTGAAGCTTGCATTTGGAATTTCTCTTCATTGGTCATTTTGGAAAAACCTTTAGGCATATTGTCATCCTTTGCTTCCCATGTTTTTACTTTTTCAAAAGACTTCTAGGAAACCTTCTACTTCTCAAATTGCACTTTATATTCTTCAGTAAACTTCAACAATTGGTCATGTTGCAGCTTGATTTCATTTAGTTTAACATAAAATAATTCTTGAAAGCTAGGGAGTTTATCACTTATACCAATGGCTTCTATCTTGATAATTTATCTATTCTCTTGTTTTGCCTTTAATTCATTGATCTGGGCCACCAAAGCAATGATTTGCTCTTCATGCTTCTTAGACATTACTTTCTTTTCCTCATGGAGAACAACTAATTGCTTAGCATGTTCTATTCTAATAACATTTGCTTCAACTTTCAGTTCATAAATCGTAGCAATAGATATTCTATTTTCTTCAATTAACTTATTTACATGGCACTCATGTTCTTTGACCAAGATAGATTCATGATATTTTAACTTCTCCTGCAATTCATCCACTTGATTCTTTTATTTTCTCAATTGAGAAGTGAGTTTACTAACATACCATTTGTTTGCATCAGTAAAGGCCCCTAAAGCATCATCAACCTCTTTTACAAATTCTTTCTGATTTAAGTGTGTTGCATTCCATATCTGAACTAATTCATGTGAGGCTTCCTCAGGTTTCCCTGTATTTCTATTCTTGTTTCTTCTTCTTACAATGGTATTTGTTGTATCGTTGAAAGTATAAGTGTTTAAAGGAAAAATAATTTATTGAACTGGTTGAAAATTGTCTAAATCAAGTTGTTCTACTTCTTTCAAGGCATGTTTGGAATTTAATAAACAATGAATTCCCAATGGAATAGGCAAGGATGGCCATTGTTTTTTCTGACTTCTTGATAATGAAGCAGCAATACCAACAAAAATAGTTTGATAAGCTCTCTCTCTAAGAACCATCCTATCTGGAGCATATCTTGGGAAAATGTGGGGTGTTCCTTCACATCCATAAATTTAGATGAAAGAAAATTCTTCATCTATGAACCAATCTCCTATTTATTTGACAGTGTTCATGGATTCCTAAGTAAACCTAGGATTTGGTTTCTTTTTCAAATCCATATGCAGAGGAATCATGAAATGATTACATATTTCATAAAAATAATCTTTGTAGTTTACAGGCCACAACTTAGAACAATCAATATGGACCGGATCTTGAGAAAGAGACCAGTTCCATGATAACAAAGGAAATGGGGCTACTGCACAGACTACATCTATCATTTAGCCAAACATGAAAAACACTAGGAAGTATCTCAGTGGTGCTTCTTGTGGGATATTGGCAGAAAGAATATGGGCCCAATTGAAGATTTTACCCTTTAAAACGTAGTGAATAAGGGGAACTCGTCCTAGTTTAAATTTCGAAGAATCATTTTTCACCATATAAATGATAGAGAATAACGGCAACGAACATAGGAGGTTTTTTCAGTCTTTGAATGGGATATATTTTATCTGAAATGATCTGGAAGGAAGAAGAATCATGCCACCAATCCCTAATTAAATTACACATCTAAATATCTTCCTTTTTTACTTCTTTTTCTATAAAACCCTGAATAAACGTTTCACCCAAATTGACTTTAGTTGGTTCTAACTTGTATATATTGGAAATATCCTCAACCCTAAATGACCCAATGACTTTATGAGAATAATTTAAAATCATTCAAGTTGAAGTATCAATATGGGAAATAATCCATCGTACCATGTCATAATAGGGTAAGATAGTTGGTCGGGATGTTATTTTGTGTAGACTAGACTTTTTGATATCTTCAAAATCATCAGCATCGGACTTGCACTCATCTGTGAAATCTCCAACTTCAATGAATTTGTAGATTTCACTCCATTCCATGCAATTCTTGACTCCAATTGTGTAACAGGTGTCTGAATAGAAAATTGAATTGGGATTCCTTTCTATTTCTTCCTCCTCATCTTTATGTTGCTTTGCTTTCCCCTTCTTATTCATCCTGTTATAGAAAGTCCTGCATTTTGAAAGAAATATAGAGTAAAAATTTAATTCATATAAAAACTTAATTCAAACCTAAACAATGATATGAAAGCTAAAACTAACTAGAAAATATTTACGAAGAAATTGTACTTTTACTCTTGGAATTCATGTAATTTGCTTACAGCAAGCTCAGAGGAATGTGTGAAATAAGAAAACAAAGATTAAATATGTGACATATGTATAAGAAACATCATTTTTCTGGTTTAATTCATATCACATCATATGATAAATTCTCTTTAATGGTCATTAACTAGTGATCATCAGAACCATTAATGGAAGAAAAGACAGTTTTGAATTTGAAATAAAGTGGGAACGTTCATAAACCAAGCACCGGATGTTTCTTTGAAACCAAATTTATAATCATAGTAATAAGGCCTGGGTCAGTGTGATTAAATGAAATAATTAATTTATTTGGCATAACATTATGATTAATCGCACCACCAGAACCCCGGGCCATCGATCTACCATTTGAATCCACAATGCAACATATGAAAACCCAGTCCGATCAATGAGTAACTAGCCCATTGATCAACTAGTCCACTCGGAGATCAAGAGACTTATTGTTATCCATTCAGAAATAAACAAGAAACCTGACTCGACCATCGAATCACTATTAGGTACCAGATATATTATAATAAGAAGAAAATAGAAATATTGCAGCAAATACCAACAAAACAACAAAATGTAGAGAACCACAACACCAAAAATCATACCTTTATTGATAGAAAGCAATGTTCACTTTCCTCTTCGACGGGGCAACCTCTAGTAGAGCAATGCTATGTTACAATAATTCTCAAGACAAAATTTTCCCATGCCTCCTACTCTTAATTATACTAATTCTATCTTCTAAAGAATGTTCTAGAGGAAGATCTTTCTAGAAGTGGAAGCTTCTATTAAGTCTTCTTACATTAGACTTGTTCACATTATTAAATAGACACTATTAACTAATATTGGCCTTTGTTTCATGGAAAACATAGTATTCTACCTACGTGAGGAGTTAGGGAGGTTAGGTCCCTAACATTCCCTCCCCCTTCAATAATAGCCTTGTCTTCAAGGCTTGAGATGAGGAAATTGTTGCACAATGGTGACCGGCTCCTAGGAGGCATCTTCTGGAGTTGTATCTTTCCATTGAACTAACACTTCCTTGATGGTGCATTGATGGAGATGATGTTCTCGCTTCTCCAAGACTGCATGTGCCTACAACCAAATGGAACCTTCTTCATCCAACTCAAGGTGACTGGTTTGAGTTTGGCACTTAGTTCCAATCACTTTCTTTAAGCATGAGACATGAAAAACAGGATGGAGCTTAGAATGACTGGCCAGAGCTAATTGGTAGGCCATAGGCCCCACTCGCTTGAGAATTATATAAGGACCATAAACTTTGGGAGAAATTTTCTGACAATGTTTAGCTTTGATTGAAGTCTTCTTATAAGGTTGCATACGAAGAAACACTTGGTCCCCTTCAGCAAATTGACATTCAAAATGACCCTGATCTGTTTGTTGCTTCATGCGATTCTGAGCCATGACCAAAAAAAATTTTAGGGTATGGAGAATGGTCACTCTGAATATAATATTTTTTCAAACTCCTGAACCTTCGAGACACCTATCATGTATGAGAGAACCGATAGTTTCTTTTACCCGTAGACTACTTCAAAAGGATTCATGTGAGTAGCAGTATGATAAGATGCATTTTACCACCATTCAACTAGGGGCAACCACTGAACCCATTGATTTTGTCTGTCGGATGAAAAACACTGGAAATATGTTTTTAAACACTTGTTGACAACTTCAATTTGGCCATCAGTCTGGGGATGATAGGTGGTGTTGAGATAAAATTGGGTTCCCTAGAGCTTGAACAATTCTTTCCAAAAATAGTGGTGAAAGTTGGATCTAGGTCAAAGACAATAGACTGAGGCATGCCATGAAGTTTGAATATATTATCCATAAAAAAATTGAGCCACTGTGGATGCAATGAATGGGTGTTGAAGATCTCATAAATGAGCATATTTGGAAAAAAAATCTACCACCACCACGATGACTGACTTATTACCCGATTTAGGTAAGACAATAATGAAATCCATAGAAATATCCCTCCAAATAGCAGGGGGAATCGGAAGCGGTTGGAGTGTGCCTAGAGCTTTGATTCTTTCTCCCTTATTGCATTGATAGGTATCACATTCAACCACAAAGGTGTGGATGTCCTATTTCATATCATCCCATAAAAAAGAACATTTGACCTATTCACAGGTTTTGGTAAACCCTAAATGTCCAGTTGTGAGTGAAGCATGAAGCTCATAAAACAACGTGGATTTAAGTTGTGATTGTTTGCTTAAATACAGATGACCTTTGTAGTGAAGCTCTTCATTGTGCCAAGAGTACCCTAGAGAATCTTTGGAATGGTGTTGCAATTGTTGGATCAGACGAGAAAGTTTGGGGTCTTGTAGTCATTCTTGGTGAACAGCTTGGAGCCAATATGCTACAATGAAGGAGAGGGAAAAGAGGGTCCCTTCTTCTTCATACTTCCTAGAAAGAGTGTAATAAACCACATTTTATTTTCCCTTCTTGTAAATGATCTCATGATCATATCCAAATAGCTTGGTCATACATTCTTGTTGCTTCAGGGATGAAATTCATTGTTCCATAAAATACTTGAGGCTTTGATGATCAGTTTTAATTTGGAAGCGTTGCCCCAATAGATAAGGATTCCAAGAATCCACAACATGAATAATAGCCAACATTTCCTTTTCATAGATTGATTGGCCCAAATGTCTCTCCTAAATTTGTTTACTAGCGAAATCCAAAGTATTTCCATCTTGCATGAGGACAACCCCAATTCCTTTCCCTGAAGCATCACATTCCAGGACAAAATTCTTGGTGAAATCTGAAAGTGCCAGGACAAGAGTCGTGCACATAGCCTCTTTCAAGGCGTGCAATAATTAATCAATTGTTGGAGTCCAAGTGAAAGCATTATTTTTAAGGAGAGTGGTGGGCCTAGGAATAGCAGCAATAATGCTATTGCCTCCTTGCCTAGTTAATTTACTTGTCAACCTGGGTTTCGTACAAACTTGAGAGGTGTTGTGCAAAGTGTATGTAGAATGCACTAATAACAGTCTAGGTCTGATATTGGTCAAGGGGATAAATGCATGAATCTGAATATAACTTGTGCATGAAATATAAATTGCATGAAAAGACCTTGAGCTACTTGCATGAGTAAAAGCACATCAAATTGAACATCTGATCTACATTCAGTAAAGAAATCTAGTCTAATGGTATGAAAGAAACACACTGAGATAAAAGCAAAATCAAATTGATTATAAAGCAAGGAAACTAACTATGTTGCACAATAGGAAATTGCACAAAAGAAAATTAACTATTGCATAGAATGAATGAACCAAATCATGCCTAACCCTTGAACCAATATCAAGCCATATGTTATCTTATTAACTACTACTAATTTCATGAAAGGATGAGTGAGAAATTTAAGAAACTTGAGCTAAAACAGGCGTATAGGCAGTTTCTATAGGAACTGTAATAGTCCTACAGGAAACTCCTACGGGATGACTAAAAGAATCCTAAAAGCTTTCAAAAGAATTCCAAAACATAGACAAAGAAAGACTAAAATATAATGAGATGCAAATGGAGTTTTTAGCCTTTAGAGTATACCATTGAGCATCCCAATAGGCTTCCAACCCTTTCTATAGGAGACCTGTTGAAGATAACAACCATTAACAATCTAACCAAAAGTTAGAGATTACTATGCATGACTATCTAATCTTTCAAGATAAATAAAAAGACTAATTGATAACACACTAACATGTAAGAAAACAAAGAAATTACAATAGATTCCTTGAGCCCTCTTAAGTCAGCCCTACCCAAGCAACACAAGGAACCTTTAAAGCTCTAATAATATAAGAACCAAGGCATATTTATTGATCAAAATCAGTTGTACATCAAGAGCAAAGCTCCAAGTCTTCAACAAAAAGTTTCCTCAACAAAACTTAACACAATATTCAGATTTCTTCCCCCCTTCCTCCCTACACTGGAGGCCTATTTTTACACTTGGAACTTTGACCTCTTCTCTTGGATCGAGGAGGGAATAGGGGAACAACATATCATGGTCAATCTCCTCTGATTTTTGAACTTTTATTTGTAAGGAGTGATCACTAGTAAACTAGCATCGCTTTGGAGGTAGGTGGGGGACAAGGTCCCTTTATTCTAGGTATATTACTTTACTTAAGGGGGTTCGACCTGCTTAATTAATGCCACACACATCCTTTATCATAGACATTATATCAAAAAGGTACCATACACACAAAATTTCATCTCAAAAACTATTCATTTAAGCATCATATAAAAGTACCCATGACTACTATTAACCATGGTCAAATAAAAGCAATTATTAGTCATTTCAAGGTCAAAATGTGTCTATGATGGGCCTTCTAGATAGGAAATGTTGAGGCCCATAATCACCCCCCAATTTAAATCTTGCACATAGCTATGCAAAAAAACTTTGTTTTTTCTACTCTCGGTGCTACTGTTGTTGTCCACTAATTTTTTGCTCACTGTTAGGTTGCTACTCCATATCTTGTTGTTATTGCCCAACATCCTGTTGTTGTTTACTATCATGTTTCTCATTGTTTTCTTGTCTTATATCCCATTCTACATATATGTTGGTGGACTATTAGTCATGGTACCCCTTGACCTTTACTATATTTTCTCATTCCTCCTCTTCCCTTTCCTTGTTGATTTTTTCCATCGGTGCCACGGGAAGAAAGAGAGGAGGGTTCATTCTTAGTCCAATCCACTTTGTTTTCAATTTCCTTAGTGCCACTTTGTACCAAGTTGTTCTAAGGAGGATAATCTATAGAGCATTGGGAGATTAGGGTTCTCTAATCTACAGGTTGTGAGGTAAGGACTGCCACCTCTTGTGAAAATCCTTTGCTACCTCTTCCATCTCTCCAGGGGATTCTTCCTTCTACTTTCCTTTGTTTCTTTCTGTCATTCTCTTCCATTTTATAATTCAACCTTATATTTCTCCAATTCTAGCAGGGTGGCATAAAGAAATTTTTCCATTGGTGTCTTAGTTTTAGAAGTCCCTTCAATTGGCATTGGCTTCTCTTTTGTGGTGGTTGTTTCTCCTTGAGGTGATTTTCCTTTATATCCTTGCAATTATTCTGGGATAGGGGAGTATTTTACTTCCTCAATTTGGATTGTAGTGAAGAGGGGAGAAAACATATTTGGGTTTCCCTACTTCTAACTCTTTCTGATCCTGCAATACCTTCTCCTCCTAGGCTGAATAGGTTCAACACTTGTGATTTTCAATGGGCTGACAAAGAGATTTTTTAAAGTCGTCAAAGTAGCATCCACTTCCTTGTCTTCCTCTTCTACCTCTTGCTTCTTATTTTTCTCCTATCTTGAGGACTTAGGTTTTCTTATCTTTTTATCATCCCTCTCTTTTTCTTCTTGACTCATCTATGTTTGTGCTTCCAAAAATGCTTGTTGGTCCATGGTCACAAAATCTTCCCATAGAAATATATGTTTCAGACTTCTTAATCCATTTGATACCATCAACTTGATGATCCCATGGTGGGCCAAGAACTCATGTTTTCCTTTCTTTACCTTGGTGCTCATCTCTTTAAAATATTGAAGGAGAAAATAAGGAAGACTTAAGTTGTTGGTTGGTTATTGGTTGTAGCAATGCCTGAGTTGATGGAGAACTCTGAAATGATATGCATACACAACACTCATCCCCCCCTCACAAATGACATATTTGATAATTTGATAGAACACTTATGGCCAAGGGTGAGGGACGATTTCTCTTTTGATGCCATTTTTATCTTCTTGTGGCTTTTCATTTGGGTGAAAAAAATACTTGTTGCCATTGATAGCCTCTTGCCTTTCTTCCTTATCCCAAGGAAGGCCTATTGGCAGGCTAGATACCTTGTTGATAAAGGCTTCATTTACCTTGATCACCAGACCTGTCACTTTGTATACATATTCCTATTATTGGATGTTCTCAAAGTTAAGTGCAAACTCCAAAGCAATTTCATCATCAAAGCCTCTTAGTCTCTCAAAGTATCCTAACTAGTTGCTTCTTTGAAAAAATTCCACAGTTTCTTGATTATCATAAATTCTTGATGGTTCAATTGGTTCCCTCTTATTGAACCCTACTCCCATGGTTTCTGGAAATGGTTACTTAATGATATATAGAAGTCACATGCACAAAGATTGTTTCCAAGGGAAAGGATATTTGCAAAGAAAATTATGGGCTATACTTTCATGTAGGAGGCAGTGCACAGGAAAAGAAAGAAAAATAAAAACTCAACTTTGTTCTTCGGGGAAACTTTAGTGGTTTGAGCCAAGAATTTTCAACAGCAACTACTAATAGATTCAGGACATCATGGCTGCAAAAATGTATCAAGAGCGAAATCAGGGAGAGTGGTTTTTTCTTAAGGCGCTCTACAGGACTGTGTAAAACAGTTTCTACAAGACTTTGCAGAATATTTTCGACAAGATTGTAGATCATCACCCAAGAAAATTATGCAAACCCAACATATGATTTCAACCATATCCACATGGTATTCATTAACAAAATTAACAGTAGTCTAAGGTAAACTCAAGGCAATGAGTAATGAGTGATTCTTTATATGAAGAATTTCAACAGAGACCTTCATGTAGCCAACCCTATTTCTCTGGATGAGTGTTTTGCCCATCTATCCTGATCTGTTAGCTCGCATTCGTGTCTCATTTTGCTGCTAGAAAGTCCCTTGTGTTTTGGAAACAATTTGAAATGGTGACTAAAATGTTAACTTACTCTCACGTATGCCCAAATTTCGGGTTTAACTCTCATCTTATCCCTAGTTGTTGATATGATGGTTGTTGTACTCATTAAATCGCACTCATATGATCTTGAAGTTTAATTGGATGATTCTCCACTTGATTGATGTGTCAGTCTCATTCACCCACGAATCGTGCCTCTCCCCTTGACATGACATTCAAGGACATTCTCATTCTCATCACCCTTTATTGATTTTATATATATTGACCATGAATAATATGCATGTGTTTAACCTTTGTATGTTGAAAAATGAAAGTTTTGGAGAGAGGATATTAATGTGATTACCTTATGTTACCTTTGTGAGTGCGTTGAGTGTTATATGTTCATTGAAATTGGTTTTGTTGGAGATTTATTTTTTTGTTGCAAGTTGCTAGAATTTTTTTCAGGAACAGGCATCTGGAGATTAGTTGTAGGAACAAGTTTCCTATAGAGTTGATATAGTTGGTTTTTTTTCTTTGCTCCTCAAATTTTATGAAGACATCTGTAGTTATTCCTCATTGTATCTTTTTAGTGTTAGTGTAACGATTCCTATAGGATATAGGGGATCCTATAACATTCATTTAAGTAATCCAAGGAGTGAGATTTTGTTTTTTCTAGTTGTGTTGATGCCAATAGTGATGATGTTGATGTTGATAGTGATAGTGATTTTTTATGTAATGGAAACATGGCTTCCATTTATTAGGAATGACCTTGTAGAAATTGATGATATTCTATAGACTATCATGTAGATCATTTTTCTTCAAAAAGAGGGATAAAAAGGAAAATTGGGAAAATGGAAAGTGTAAATTAATGAAGTGAAACAAGGATAATTTATGCATGATAAGATGGAAAGTGTTAGGTATGAAAGATGATGAATGAATTTGCAGAAAACTTTTGAAATGATTATTACTTTTAATTGTTTGTAGAGGATTGCATTAGTTCATCGTTGTTAATTCTTTGCTTCATGTGCATATGGTTAATGAGATGGAGTTCTTTGATACCTGAAAAACAAAAAACATTATTATACCAATTCATTTTTTCTTCTTTTCTCTTTTTTTTCTATTTTTTTTCTCAAAACAAAGGTGTTATTGATGGTTTTCAACAATACCATGCCTCATCAAGACTCTGGGAGGTTTTCTTGATGAGGAAATTTCTTTATTTCTCATATCTGAGACCACATCCATGGAGGTTTTCAATCAAAGACATGTCTTAGATGCCTGAGTGAGGTTTTCATCTAAGAATTTTATTCATTTTTTTATTTCTTTTTTTTATTTGGGTGGATTGAGAGCATCTCTGTTATCAATGACATCAAAATTTTGTGCCTTCACTGTTGTTGTAAACTCTTCCCTCGTCATAGGCTTATAGTAGAATTTGAGACTGAATCCATTCACTAACAAGGGAATTCCTTCTTCATCTATGGTTTTGATATGGATTGAACCATTATCATGACATCTTTCAATTATGTAGGGCCCTAACCACCTACTCATCATCTTTCACTTAAAGTCTTTGAATCTTGAATTGAACAATAGGGCCCAGTCCCCTTCCTTAAAGTTGGCATGCTTTATTTTTTTGTGATGTCAGTCTTTCCTTTGTAGTTGCACTAATTTGGTGTTGAAGAGTGCCTACATCTTGTACTCATATAAGGCATTTATTTGATTCAATATCTTTTGTTGTGTTGATGGTATATCCATATCTAATTCAAATGTTGTTCTCAAAGTACGATACTCAAACTCAATAGGGATCATGGCTTTCTTACCATATACTAACTCAAAGGGTATAAGCCTTGTGGTAGTCTTCCATGTGATATTGTATGCTCATACTTGATGGCGTGAACCACAAATTTCAACCCACACTCACAGATTTTTTCAACACTTTGTCAGCAGCTAACATTTGGTTGTTGATCTGGCCTCGTATCAACACGAACAGGCATTCAAATTGCATTTTCCTATAGCGCAGAATTGTGATTTGTCCTAGGTAATTTTGCGTGGAAACACCACTGTGTGCGAATTTAACTCTGTGCAGAAGTATTAGTGAGCAATACCAATGAGATTTGTTACAGATCACTTTGTGCACAATCTCAACAAATAATAACAACAGTTCGCAGATAACTCTATGTGTGGAACTCAGTAACAAAAATAGTATGTTGCATATACTTAAGAGGTGATTCCAGTGTGCCTTATCGTGACCTGCCTATTCCTGTGAAGACAAATACTCAGGAAATATACTTTTAAATAGAGTTTTAGAAACTGGCTAGAATTAAATGTGCACGGTCTTTCCTGCAAATGTATATATTAAACACTCCAAGCAACAAGATATTGAATTAAGTCAAAGGAATACACTAATGAATTAACACATGGAGAATTGGAGATCTCAATTAAAACATATCATAATTATATTGGTTATTTTGGTCGCTCATGTTGATTAAGGTTGGTTGTCATTGATGTCAACCCTTGAAGAAATACCGGTAGCACAAAGGTTTGGGTAATGGACCCAATATTGTTTGATGTAATTATGACTCATTATTTTTTTTTCATTGTTGATAAGAAGTAAATATGGATGAACTCCAAAGTGGTCCCCTTATGGTGAAAGCCCTCACGAGAAGACGCTTTGTAAAGTAAGAGAACCCATGCTTAATTGTGGAATAATGAGATGAAGGAAAGTGAATTTTTCAGGGAAAATATCCTATATGGATAGTGTTTGTCATGTCATTTCCAGTGGTATGTGGAATGTCACATAATTCCTCATTGTTAGAGAGTTATGGCCATGAGAAGTTGGAGACCCTGGGTTTGGGTAATGGACCCAATTTGTTTGATGGGTAACGGTATGAGTTATGATATATTTTTAGATAATACTATTCTATATGGATAGTTCATGTCATGCCATTTCTGGTGGTATGTATAACGTCACATAACTCCTCACGGTTTGAGAGTTATTGCCTTACGAAGTTGGAGGACCCTCATATGTCATCTAGAAGCCCCAAAAGGTCAAACTAATCAAAGTGGTTTAAGAGATTTTAAAAGGTAAATAATAAAGTGAAGTGATGAGTGTATTATAATTCAAAGTGAATACAAAATAAATTATTTCAACAATAAATTTAATGGAGAAATTAGAAGTGGACCCAACCATACAATAAGGAAAGTGGGCCAAGTGACCTAGAAGATGTTTTTAAGGAAGCTACTTGGAGAGTATAAATAAGAGGCAAGGCTCTCTCATTTGAATAACACTAGAGAATATTGAATATCTATATGTCTCTAATGTAACCAAGGATATCTAAACCGGAATTTCGAGTGAAGGTGAAGAAAAGAAGGCCAAAATGCAAGGAAGGATAAATTCTTTTGATGGTGCTTTATAAGGTATGTTATTTACAGGTCATCTCACCATTTTCGCTATAAAACAAAATTTATAATGATTCAGACCATGAAATTGCTATGAAAGTGAGAAAACATATCCAAGTATCTGTGGTAAAAAATTCATCTTGTGGGTCATTTTATTTTGGGAGTTACACTCCGTTGAAAATAGGGTTTGTGGCCAGTCCTAAAACTAGTCAAAATCAGGTGTTTCGGGTAAAAATGTCATAACTTATTCATAATAAATCAAAATTTAGTGAGACCAAATGTGTTGGTTATGGGAAAGTCTTTAGTATGCTTTTTAATAGTTTCAGATCAATTCATCAAATATTTTGTGCGGGGCACACTCTACAAGGTCTCTCTCTAGAATAAGCTTGAATTCAGCAAGGTATGCCATTTTTGCTATAAATCCTTTTTTGAGAGGTTCCAAGTAGTGACACTTGGAGTGATTGAATAAAACACACTGAAGAACAATGTATATAAGTTTCATATCTTTATACATTACAGGTTCAAAGTTATGATTACTTCAAGTTAGGGTTGTTAGCTAATCCAAAACTAAGCATGTGAGACTAAAGAAAAGTTTGATGAAAATGCTAGTCTCTTGTTTTTAAAGTTAAGGAAGGTCTGAAAGAATGTGATCATATACACCAGGTCTATTATAGAGCTACAAAACAGATTTGGACGAAGAAATTGATGAGGGCTTTTGGTTGTGGTACATGTTGAGTACATGGTTGAGACAAATAATTGATGAGTTGGCGCACATACATGAGGTGTATAGTTGATGATGTTGGTACATATTGATGAGTCATAGTTGATGAGTAGTTGACACATGATTGGTACATACTTGGTACATGGTTGGATGCACTTGTTTATGGTACAGGTTG
>ML782712.1:23825-54046 GCA_009831015.1 Picea engelmannii
GTCAAAATCAGGTGTTTTGGGTAAAAACGTCATAACTTCTTCATAACAGATCCAAATTCAGTGAGACAAAATGTTTTGGTTAGGGGATAGTCTTTAGTATTCTTTTTAATAGTTTTAGATCAATTCATCAAATATTTTGTGCGGGGCACGCTCTACAAGGTCGCTCTCTAGAATAAGCCTGAATTCAGCAAGGTATGTCATTTTTGTTATTACTCCTTTTCTGAGAAGTTCCAAGTAGTGAAACTTGGAGTAATTGTATAAAACACACTAAAGAACATTTTTTATCAGTTTCATATCTTTATACATTACGGGTTCAAAGTTATGATTACTTCAAGTTAGGGTTGTTGACTAATCCAAAACTAGGCATGTGAGACTAAAGAAAAGTTTGACTAAAATGCTAGTCTCTTGTTTTTAAAGTTAAGGAAGGTTTGCAGGAATATGATCATATACACCAGGTCTATTATAGAGCTACAAATCAGATTTGGATGATGAAGTTGATGAGGGCTTTTGGTTGTGGTACATGTTGAGTACATGGTTGAGACAAGTAGTTGATGAGTTGGCGCACATACATGAGGTGTATAGTTGATGATGTTGGTACATATTGATGAGTTATAGTTGATGAGTAGTTGACACATGATTGGTACATACTTGGTACATGGTTGGATGCACTTGTTTATGGTACAGGTTGATTACAGGTTGGTGCATGGTTGATGCACTTGTTTATGGTATAGGTTAACTACAGGTTGAGGTACAGGTTCATGCATGGTTGATGCATGGTTCAGATTTATTGGTACAGGTTTACAGCGATATATCTCACAGTGATAGTGTGACAGTGGTTCCATCATTCTACTTCTACTTCAGGGTGGCAGGACAGGGCAAGGACGGGTGGTTGTAGCCACCTTCTGGTTTTAGCCGAAGAACATTGGGGGTTGTAGCCTCCTTCTGGTTGTAGCCAGAGAATTGGGGAGTTGGAGCTTCCCTCGGGTTGTAGCCTGAGAAACTAGGGGGTTGGATCCTCCTTTCAATTGCAGCGGGAAAACAAAGGAAGTTGGTGCTTCCAATGAATGTAATTCTTCAAGACATATAAGAAAAAGCATTATGTGGTTTTCTCCCGATTTGGGTTTCCACATAAAACATTGATGTACTGTGTATGTGTGTGATTGTTTATTTCTTACTGCTCATTATTAGATAATAATTCTACATTGATATAACATTTGAAGAAAAAGGATTATAATTACGCTATTACTGATTCACCCCCCCTCTCAGTAATCCAACAGCTCATAGCTCCAACCTACAACACACAAATCACTCCACACAATTCTCTATCACACTCCTCTATCGCACAACTCTCTATCTGACCTTTGTCTCACTTGATCCTCTATCTCGCACTTGTACATTACAAAAAATTACAATAATAACTCCCTCATCCTCTCAGATAGTTCACAATCTAAGTAAATCCTGAGTTGCCTTCAACAAATGTCTAAAATAAAGATATGTTGATAATGTTTAGCAACAGATTTAACACCTATCACAGCAACTTAACACCTAGCAAACAAACTCAACAAAAATGTCTTCTAGAGACATTATGTAATTATTAGAAATTTAAATAGGAAATTAGGGAACCAACTTCCTTGGTAAATGTTCATTGACCCATGTGGTCAATTCTCAATTTTATTGTCAAATGCTCCTGCATCAGACTCCCAAGGCAAAAAACAAATGTTCATCAAGTCTTCAAAGTTTACTCCATACTTGGAAATTTTTGTTGCTATCATCCAAGTAGCATATTTTGTGGATTGACCCTTCCATTATACTAAGTACTGGAAATACGCATTACCTTTTGTTTTGCTTAACACCTTCTTATCCAATACTGCCTCGATTTCCCTTTGCACTGTTTTGGGTAGTTGTTTCTTCCATCCTATGGTCTGGTCTTCGTTACTTAGGGTTCATGTGCTGAAACATCATACGTCTCCTTGAAGGGATACAAATATACAACATTAAACATTGGAGAAATTCCAACACCACTTGGAATTTCTATTTCATATGAATTAGAAGAAAAATTCCTTAAAATTTTACACGGTCCAATCCTTTTAAGCTTTAATTTGTTATAAGTCCCTACAGGAAACCTTTCTTTCCTCAAATATACCATGACCAAGTCACCAACCTCAAAATTCACTGGTCTTCTCTTCATTTAGACTCTCTACTTATACTTGTGGCTACTCTCTTGCAATTTCAGTTTGACCCTTTCCTGCAACTCTTGCATACTCGCCGCAAAATCCTCACCATCAACACTTCTTAATTCTTGYTTTCCCAAACTCCTCAACTCATACACTCCCCTAGGATGCATTCCATACAAAATATGGAATGGAATCATCCCCGTGCTTCTATTTKGTGAGTCATTATATGCAAACTCAACTTGAGCAAGCATCTCATCCCATTTTTTAGGATTCTCATTCACAAGGATTCTCAAAATATTTCCCTAACTTCTATTTACTACCTTTGTTTTCCTATCAGTTTGTGGGTGATAGGCTGAGMTAAAAATGATATTAGTACCAAGCTTCTTCCATAAGGTTATCCAAAAGTGTCCCACAAATCTAGTGTATTTGTCAGAAACTATACTTTTGGGTAAACCATGCAACCTTACAACCTTTTTAAAGAACAAATTTGCAACATTTGTTGCATCACTAGTCATGGTACAAGCAATGAAATGAGCCATTTTTTATAATCTATCTACCACAACATAGATAGAATCATTACCTCTATGTGTATCCCAACACAAATTCCATACTCGCTACATCACATGGCCTTCTTGGAATGGATAGTGCCTGATGCAACCCTGTATTATGAATTCTCCCTTTAGCATGCTGACAAATTTTGTATCTTTCCACAAACTTATTCACTTGATTTTGCATACTAAGCCAAAAATAAAAACCATTTACCTAAGTAAAAGTTTTATCCTAGCCAAAATGTCCCGGCAGTCCTCCACTGTGCTTTTTTTTTATCAAATTCTCCCTCATTAAACAATTTGGTATGCACAATTTATTGTTCTTGAATAACAATCCCTCTTGTACCATGTAGTCCAACCATTGGCTTCTATTCCTGGAAACTAGATTTTCACAAGTTGCATAGGCATCTTTAAAATCTACATCATCTCGATACATTTCTTTTAAACCATCAAATCCTAAAGTGTTGACTTGAATTTCTTGCAAAACCAAACTAATTATACTTAATGCATCAACAACTTTTTTTGCTTTCCCACTAGTGTACTTAATTACAAATGTAAAATTCTACAGAAATTCAACCCAATTAGTATGTCTTTGATTCAATTTTGGTTGACTACTTATAAACTATAATGCATGATTCTCAGTGTAAAGAACAAACTCTTTGTGAATAATGTAATGTCTCCATTTATTCAATGCCTGCACAATTGCATAAAACTCCTTATCATGAGAAGAATATGTTTTATTTTCCTCATTCAACTTCTCAATAAGATATGCAATTGGTCTTTGCTCATGGCTTAGGACAACTCCTATTACAGTCCCATTGGCATTAGTCTCAACCTGGAAGAACTTGTCAAAATTTGGTAAATCTAACATGGGTTGTTCAGTGATATTTTTCTTCAAAACCTAAAGATTTCGATCAACTGCTTATGTCCACTTAAATAGATGTTTGTTCTCTTTGATGGTCTTAATAATTCAGGCGCAAATTTGGCTGAAATTTCTAATAAATTTCAAATAAAAACTCTACATTCCATGGAAACTTCTTACCTCAAATGCATTTATGGGACTAGGCCAATTCACTATGGCTCAAACTTTTATAGGATCCATCTTCAATCCTCCTTCAGATATTACAAATCCAAAATATACCAACTCATCCTTCATAAAGCTACACTTCTTCAAATTGATTAGCAATTTATGTTTTTCCAGAGTACTCAAAACCATTCTAACGTGTTTAAGATGCTCCTCTCTTGTATGGATATATATCAATATATCATCTAAATACAATATCACAAATTTCCCAATAAATTCTTTCAAAACCTCATTCATTAACCTCATAAATGTGCTTGGAGCATTTGTGAGCCCAAAAGGCATCACCAACCATTCATACAGTCCATGATTAGTTTTGAAAGTTGTTTTCCATTCATCTCCTTCCCTGATCCTTTTTTAATGATATCCACTCTTTAGATCAATCTTTGAGAAATACTTAGCCCCACTTAAGCAATCTATCAAGTCATCAATACGAGGTAATGGAAATCTATACCTTATGGTAATATTGTTGATTATTCTGGATTAAGTGCACATGCACCATCCTTCATCCTTCTTTGGACTGAGTAATGTTGGTACAACACATGGACTCAAAATCTCCTTCACCAATCATTTATCTAAAATTTCTTGTACCTTCCTTTTAATCTCTTCATTCTCTTGTGGGGTCATTCTATAGGCTGCTTTATTAGGAAAACTTGCTCCCGGAATTAAGTCAATATGATGGATAATACTTCTTATAGGGGGTAATGCATTTGGTAAATAATCAAATATAATATAAGCAAACTCATCCAACATAGCTTTAACTTCTACAAGCAAATCATCTAAATGTGTACTTGTAAGTATTACCTTGGGTTTACCAATCAAAGAAAAATGTACCTCCTCTTTCTTGAATTTTTGCAACAATTCCTTCCCACTTATTGGCAATACACTTGGACTAACTTCTTCCTTAGTTGTCTCATCCTTCAAAGGTAACAACACATGCTTGTTCCCAATCTTTTCAAGAAAATAAGTGTTCCTCCTACCATCATGAATGGATTTATTTTCATACTTCCATGGCCTTCCCAACAAATTATGGCAGACATCAATGGACATTATATCACATAACACCTCATCCTCGTAGCTACCAATCTGAAATTCCACTCTATATTGTTCATTCACCAAAATCCGATGTCCCTTCTACAACTAGGACACTCTGTAGAGAGTGGCGTGTACTAGCCTCTGCAATACCAACTTCTCTACCATCTCGGTGGAAATCAAATTATGTGTGCTACCAATATCAATGACAAATTTACAACACTAACCTCCTGACTTACATTTGAACAAATTTTTCCTTTGAGTTGGTTCATGAACCTCCTTTTCTGCCTTAACCAAAACTCTCTTCAATAACAATAATTCCCCTTCCTCTGGAATTTCTTCTTTTGCTACTACATTCACATATTCTTCCTTTGCTTCTGGAACATGTGCATTCCTCTTATTTGTTTCCTTGTTCTCTGGACAGTCCCATGACATGTGTCATATTTTACCACATGTATAACATCTCATTTATCTGCCTCTTCCTTATCCTATTGAGAAAAATATTCCACCTCTTAGTGATTGGTTGCTTGAAATTCATGCCTCTTCTTTTGAAAGTTGAAATCTTCCTCTGTTAGATTTTCCTTTACCTCTTGTTGGACTCATTCCTTTGTTTCTTTCTCTTTGCTTTCTGGCCAACTTCTCTTATGCCTTCAAAGCTGCTTGGTATGCATCTTCAACAATTTTCAGGGATAAAAGGTTGATTTCATATTGAATTTCATATCTCAACCCATTTATGTATCTAGCAACTTTCTCAACATCTTCCTCAATGTGAGAAGCTCTAATGTTCAACCTATAGAATTCCTCTGTGTATTCTTTTACTGTCATAGTTTTTTGTTTGAGTTTTTACAATTGTCTAAACAAATTCAACTAACAATCCTTAGACATGAACTTGCATTTAAATTTGGCCACCATTTCATCCCAACTCCTGATCTTAGCTTTTCCCTTTCTCCTTATGTCTGCCTGCAACTCATCCCACCATAGAGGTTCATGTCATTTCAGCCTAGTCATTGCATGCTTCACCTTTTTCTCCTCATCGACCTCTTCATAATCAAAAAACAAATTCCATGGCATTTATCCAATCAAGTAATTCATCAACATTTAAATTACCTTCATACATGGGCACTTCCATCTTAGGCATGGATCCCACCTTTGTGACAAATCTTACTATTTGTTCCTCTGTTGTTTCTCCTCTTGGAGCTCCTTTTGTTTCCTCATCAGATCTTGTATCTTCACTCTCATTGACATCTCCTATGTCAGGTTATCTCCTTCGAGCTATCTCCATGGCGTCCATCCTTTCCTGGATGCACCTCAGCCCGTAGCGTAAGTCATCAGTTACCACATTCCCATCTCTGCCTCCTCAACTAGGTGGCATGATTCCTTAGATACAATATCGCTCTGATACCAAAAATGATGGCATGAACCACCAATTTAACCCACGGTCACAATTTTTTTCAATACTCTGTCAATAGCTAACATTTAGTTGTTGATATAGCCTCGGATTAACATGAACATGTGTTCAAATTGGCTTTTTCCTATAGCGCAGAATTACACTTTGTCCTAGGTAATTTTGTGTGGAATTTCACTTTGTCCTAGGTAATTATGCACACAAACACCACTGTGTGTGGATATACCTATGCATGGAAGTATTCATGATCAATATCGATGATATATGTCGCATATCACTTTGTGCACAATCTCAGCAAATAATACAAATGGTTCACAAATAACTCTGCACGTGGAACTCAATAACAAAACCGATATATCGTAGATCCTTAAGAGGTGATTCCACTGTGCCTTATCATGAATGCGTATTCGTTCAAAGACAAATACTCATGAAATATACTTTTAAACAGAGTTTTAGAACTTAGCTGGAATTAAATGTTCATGGTCTTTCCTATAAATGTATATATTAGAATCTCCAAGTGATAAGATATTGAATGAAGTCAAAGGCATACACCAACAAATAAACACACAGAATTGGATATCTCAATTAAAACATATCAGAATTACACTGGTTCTTTTGGTCGCTCAAACCTGCAACCTACAACACACAAATTACTCCACACAGTTCTCTATCACACTCTCTTATATCGCACAACTCTTTGTCCAATCTTTGTCTCACTTGATCCTCTATCTCACACTTAATCATTACAAAAAATTACAATAATAACTCCCTCATCCTCTCGAATAGTTCACAATCTAACTAAATCCCAAGTTTCCTTCAACAAATGTCTAAACTAAAGATCTATTCCTAATGTTTAGCAACAAATTTAACATCTATCACAACAACTTAACACCTAACAAACAAACTCAACGAAAATGTTTTCTAGAGACATTTCGTAATTATTATAAATTTAAATAACAAATTAGGGAACCAACTCCCTTGGTAAATGTTCATTGACCCATCAATTCTCGAATTTACTGTCAGATGATCTTGCATCAATACTGCTTCTGTGAGTTTCTTTGACCAGTTCTTCTTGTTCATTCTCACTATCTTGGTGAGGATATTTTCCAATTCTTTGTTTGTTACATTAGCTTGTCCATTTGTTTGTGGATGGTAGGGTGTTGATTTTATGTGACGAATGTGGTGTTGCTACATAATTTGTTCAATGAGACTGGATGTAAGATGATCTCCTTGGTCTATGGCTATCTCTATCAGATATCCAAACCTTGAGAATATGCTTTCTTGGAGGAATTCAACTATTGTTTGCTCTGCAGCATCTTTCATAGTCTTTACTTAAACCCACTTAGTCAAGTAATCAGTACAAACTAGTATGTGCTTCTTCTACCCTAAAGGTGGATCAATTGGGCCTATGAATTCCATGCCCCACTTGTCAAATGGTTTTAATGATATCTGAGGCTACAAGGGAATTTCATTTCTCCTTGTAGGCTTCCCCATCCTTTTACATTCATCACAGTGTAAGGTGTACTATTGAGCATCTTTGTGTAAGGTTGCCCAATAGTACCCACCTTGTAAGATCTTGTAGGTAGTTCTCTTTGCTACATAGTCTCTACAACATCTCCACTATAATCCCCATTTTAATTAATGCTTGATGTAGATATAATATGTGGGTACGACCAAGCGATGTAATATGCAAATTGTATTTCTATGTTTTTAATAATAAAAATGTGATGCCAGCTGCTAAGGGGACATGGACAGAGATGGGGAATGTGTTACGAGAAAAATCTCTCTATGGCTAGGGTGAACCACAACAGACAGAAATGACTGCAGAAATCAACTCTCTTCTCAAGTATGCTATATAAACAAATATGCTAGCAAGACAAGATAAAAGGCCTACCTCATCCAGACGTTCGATGAAGTCCATTGTTGAGCACTTCGACCCAAAGCTATATACCTACAATAAGTTCTCAATAAACAAGAAAAGCAAGCATATGGTGGTAATATAAAAGTTTATCACATTAGATAGCATAATCCATTAATTAACATGACAAATACGCCCATGGAATAATGATTCAATATATTTGCAAGATATCAATTGGACAGGAAAAGAGTATTTCTATTAATAAATGATCGGTAGAAGTGAAAATGTTACAGACTTTCATGTCATCACGGTTCGGAACAGAGAAACTAAGTTCCTTCTAGCTGGGCCTCCACCACTTCAATCCTCCACCAAAGGCAAGCTCATAAGAGAGAAACAATGAGGTTCTCAATCAATAAGGGAAGAGATTGGGGGTTGAACATTGTGTAAAGGACAAAGGGATGCAGACTCAATATGAAGTAAATAATTCCTCCAGAGTAACTTTGCTCTCAAAGTTGAATTCTTTCCTTTCTTTCCATAGCTCAAAATTGACCTCTTTATAGCCTTCAAAATGGAACTGGAGGGCCGATTTCAAACGTTTCCAATATATGGAAGGCTAAGGATCAGAGATCTCATGTCGTGACATGGAAACCCCACATTTAATTTTCATTTTCTAGCAAAAATATCGATGTACGTGGGTTGTAGTGGAGAAACCTGCGTATGCGCATGTTGTATAGTGTGAAAGATGCGTACATGTGGAAAACTGTTTATTTTTGTCTCTAGATTTTATCAATGGGGAAGATAAGTCTGCATAGGGAAATGGAATAAGGCCCTATGTGCAAGATTGCATAGAGTGAGGTAAATATTGTTGTAACAGGATGAATTAATCCATGAGAGAGGGGAGGGTCTAGGATAATGGCCAAGAGGGATCCAAGGGGGGAATTACCCATGTATATTGATTTAACCCATTTTCCTAAATTTTCTATTGCTATCTAATTTATGATTGAGTTTTCCCAGAGCCAATCATTGAATACATGTAAGAGAGTGGGTGTGAGTGGTCACATCCCAAAGTTATTGGGCACATGGGGTTTGAGTACAATCATCTTGGGAAAGTGTGTGAGTCAAGAAAGCAAGCCAAAGGAGAGGAAATTTGTATGGGCAACTACAACAATTTTGACACGTTCAATTTTTATGCGTGAGGAGCAAGGAGAGAGAACAAAAACAGAGCTTGGAGCTAGAACGTCCATGGAGGGAGAATTCTAGAGCAAACTGGAGCATATTTGGAGATGAAGACTGAAGAGCTAGGTTGTCATGCCTGAAGAGTGAACTCCTAAGTGAGTTGCATTATAACAACAAGTGTTTGTTGTTGTTATTGGTAGTTTTTCCTAGCCGCAAGTTCCCTTGAGTTCCTAGATAAGAGATTCATGGTTACCTGTGTCAGAAAGACCCTGATAAATGAATGGGACACCCAAGGGACTAAGATCAATAAAGGCGTACATTAATTGGGTTGGGCAAGTCGAGAGGAACAGAGTTGGTGGAAAATCAAGATAGATGGAGGAGAATATCAATGGGTTGTGAGTTTATGAGCTATGAGTGGACTGAGAGATACCACCCCCTTTTGTGGATTACTAGCCTTAGTTCAGGGGTGATTTGTTGTTGATATTTGGAACAAAAATTCTATGTTTGGGTGGAATGTCTGTCCCAAGCAGTTGGTTGCACATCTATTTTGAAAGACAAGTGCTTTATCTTGTTAATGTGTTGTATTATGAGTTAATTTGTTGTGCATCAACTCTATGTATTTGGGAATGATTTATATGTTGTCATAATTAAATTTATTAGACTGCATTCATGATGTTTTTACATGTTGTAGATTCACTAAATTAATGGTATTAGACAACAGTGAAATCTGATTGTATTTCGTAGCTGAAAGCTACAAGAAATTAATTAGTTAGCGGTAAAATTTTGTTTTTATGAGTATTTTGCACCGTAATGGACCTCAGTCAGGCTGGGGAATGTTACATTATGGTATTAGAGCCTATGGTTCAAACCTCAGTCTTGGATGGGCCAAAATCAGTGTGAATTTGGGTAAATTTGTTGTTATAGAGTTGTCTGTGACGAATTTGGGGAAAAACGGAGAAAATCATAGAAAATTTCTCAAATTCATGAGCAAGATTCGAGTTTGAGTGACTCATATCTATTTAGGAAATTTAATGAAGTAAATCTGCAAGTTGCAAAGTAAAATACGATTTGGAATGGTTAATTTTGGGTTTTAATGGCTAATGTAGAGTTGTAGGAACTTTGATGAATCGGCAACTAAGATTGCTTTTGATCTCGAGATCGACGGTTGAGATTCGTCATGATAAATTTAAAAATTCATAAGGTTTTTGCCATTTGAAAGGTTGAGTATATCAACGACTAGGATTCAATTTCAGAGGTTTGTGAAGTGGAGAATATCGACGGTCTATATTTGTTTCAGTCATTGGGAGGTCAGAGCATAATCGACAGCCAAGATCGTCTTGAGTGAGAGGTTGATGGCCCAGATTCACCTCAGTTTTTGTTAAAAAAAAATAATTGTTAAAAGTTTGCCAAGAGAAAATGTCAACGGTCAATGGTCGGGTCTACCGAATTAGCGAAGATTTCGGTTCGATCGCCATAGGAAATCGTTGATAGTCGATGGGTCGATGGTCGAGTGTTGGTCAAATTCGGCGAAGTGCTTTCAGTCGCCAACAGAAATCATCGACGGTCGATGGTCGAGTGTCAACCAATTCAGCGAAGCATTTGATCAACCAAGAGAAGTTGTCAATGATCGATGGGTTGATGGTCATGCGTCAACCGAATTCGGCAAAGTGTTCGGGTCGTCCAAGATAATCGGTCGATGAAGGAAAGAGGTTGATGATGTGTCATGCCACGTCACCATCCACGTGTCGTTCCACATCATCCAAGTTGACACCTCAAGATGGCGTGTCATGCCACATAAGTAGTTTCCACGTCATCCTAGAAGCGGTCGATGACTGATGGTCGGGTCGACCGAATTGGAGAAGTGTTTTCGACAGTCAACAAGGATCGTCGATGGCCAAATGGATGATGGTCAAGCATCGGTTGAATTGGTGAGGAGTTCCATTCGCTAAAGGAAATTTTCCATAGTTGACGGTCGGTGGTCGGGTTGGCCGGGTTAGCAATGTAGTGTGAATCTGTTGCCAAAGGAATGGGTCGATGGTCGACGGTCAGGGTTGCAGTATGGGAGAGATGTTTTGCACGTCCAAAGGAAAGCATTGATCATTGATGGTTGATGGAGCATGAATCAATGGCTCATATTCCACGTGATTTGAGATTAACGAATCAGATTTAAGGGTCGTTAACACAATAAAACACTCAATTTTATGAGAATTTTTTTGGTTTTTGAAGGTCATTAACTTGCGAGGCGAATTTGAGGCCCTAAACAACATTTGTATCCAATCAAAACCCATGATAACAAAGTGTACCAAGGTACACTATGTATTTTCATATCAAGTAAAATAACTCGAAGAGAGTTATCCAATGAGCTAAATTGTTTGCAAAACATAGCTCGTATGAAAAAGTTACAGCCAAAACAGTAAGGGTAAAATTTTGGCACAAATTTACTTTCAAAAGGCATAAACCCTTGCTCAGAAGTTCATTTGGGGCACAAGAGTAGTCTATGGAAATATTATGAACCATAGAAGATAGATGTGGATTAATATTTGGGATCTAGGTATGCAAAAATGTGTAGGAAGAGAAATAAGACACATGTAGCATGTAGGGATAAATTGGGTAAAACAACCTAAACTTCTTTGAACCATAACTTTCAGCTCAAAGTTTAGATTTGAGAAAATTAATAGTCGTTGGAAAGGTCTTGAGGAATAGAAGATAGTATCAACCTGGAATTTTAAAATGGGCAGTAAAATTTTCCATAAATTAATAAAGAGTTTTTTGTAGCAGTAAATGAGTGGAAAATTGCAGCATATGGATGTTGAAAATTTCCGCTCAGAACTCAGATGGAGGAATGAGTACAGTTGTTGGAAAGTTGTTTCAGAGAGGAATGCATCTAAGGAATCAGAATTTGAATTAGTGCAATGTGTTCTTCTTAAATTGATAAAGAAACAATCTGTATTCTAATGGATGGAATGTTTTATGCTATGCTTGTGCTAACAATAATTATTACAAGCATATTTCTTGCATAATTAGAGGTACAGGAAAGAAAATTTGGTTCTTATATGAGGACTTGAGTTATGGATGATACCCAGGGATCATACATCCATGAGGAAGACATTATGGTTTACATGTCAACATGGGAAATGTTGAGACATAGTCAAATGGAAGAAGGGACAGGCGGGAGCCTGTCACTATGAGAAGCCAACATAGGGAAGTGTAGAGCTATAGAGATTGTAATGAAAGGATTATGAAAGATAGGGAAGAGATACTTTAGAGTTTAAAAATGTTGCATAAGCAAGTTAACAAGTAATCTGGCACTAAGCAAGTATCTAGTGCAAGACAAGTGACAACATCGAGATCCCATAGAAAAAGGGATGATCATGGAAATGCTAGGTAGTAAAGAAGCATGAGCAAAAGCCGTCATTCTCCAAGGCAATCCACCAGAAGAACTCATGCAAGTTCAGGACCAGGGAGCATCCCAAGTGTGTCTCATGTTCAGAGGCAAAGGAGAAGACTTGAGGCGGACATCTTGCAAGGTGAACTATGGAAAATCAAGCCACCAACATTCAATGGTGAGCACAGGAAATGGGGATAATTTTAAGGATGGAAATTTAAGTCAAAATGTAGAAACTTGGGCTAATCTTACTAGTCCTTAATATACAAAATGTAAAATGTTGGGCAATAGTTTGGTAAAAATATTCAAATTTCTAAGGATTTTATATAGTTTCTATAAAATTTTGGTGATTTTTAAGGTAAAATAATTTTATGCTATGGAATTTGGGCGAATTTTTTTTAGAAAAAATGGAAATTGGTTAATCTTTTTTTGGGAAAAACCATGGAAAATTAGCCCATTTGCGAAATTTAGCCCCTAAAATCATCTATGACAAGAAAGGGAAGAGGCCAAAGCCTAGATATTCGAAATGAAGAAATATTTCCAGCTGCATGATTACGCCTCAAGGGTAGAAGCTAGAATTGCAATCTACCACTTGCAAGCTAGAATTGTCCCAGCCATCGAGTGGACAATTTACCCTTGAAATTCTTGAACCTATTGTCATATAGAAGGGCCCAATCACCTGGATGGAAAGATTTATTCTTGATGTACTTGTCATGCCATTTAGTCCTTTGTTCTTGAATGAGTGTAGTCCTCAATAGAGCATCTTGTCTAATTTCATCAAGTTCATTCAGCTGCAGTATGCTCTGTTTTTGGGCTTCATCCAAATCCATTCCCAATTGCATAGCAGTCCTAAAAGTTTTTACTTGAAATTCTATGGGAAGCAGCCCCTGCTTCCCATACACTAATTCATAAGGTGTATGGCTTGTTGTGTTTCTCCAAGTTGTTATGTAGGCCCATAAGGCCTCAGGCAACTGATCCACCCAATATTTATTGTGTAACTGAATTGTCTTGGTAAGTATAGCCTCTATCACTTTGTTAGTTGATTCCACTTGTCTATTAGCTTGGGGGTGATAACGTGAAGATTTTCTATGCTCAATCTAATATTGTTCAGTAATGGCTTTGACCAAATTGGAGGTGAATTGGGTTCCTTGGTCTGTCACTATTTCTCGAGGCACACCAAAATGAGTAAAGATGTATTCAAATAGAAAATCAACAACAGATTGTTCATTTGCAAAGCGCAAAGCTTTAGCCTCTACCCATTTAGTCACATAATCTGTACAGACCAATATATACCTTCTTCTTCTAGACATGGGGTTGATAGGTCCTACAAAGTCCAAAGCCCATTTCTCAAAAGGTTCAATTACTACTTGATCTTGGAGAGGCATCTCATCACTTGCAGTTGGTTTCCCCATCCTCTGACAATCATCACAACTGGTCACATATTTCTTTGCATCTCTGAAAATGGTTGGCCAATAGTAGTCTGACTATAGTATTTTGTATGTTGCCCTCTCTCTTATTAGAAAAATGGCCTCCACATGGGCCATCATGGCAGGCATTGAAGATATCATACATCTCATCCTCATGTACACATCTTCTAATCACCAAATTAGGTCATGTATAGTATAGAGATTCATCATGCCACATATAATTTACACTCAGCTGAATAATCCTCTGTTTTTCTCGAAGGGACAAATTCTGAGGTAATTTTCCTATTACAAGATAGTTAGCCACATCTGCATACCAAGGAATGTAAGTAGAAATAGCATACAGACTTTCATCTCGAAAATTGTCATCCATTGGTGCATTATCACCTATATGAATAAGTCTAGATAGGAAATCAGCAACAAGGTTATATTTGCCAGGTCTGTCAATGATAGTAATATTGAATTCTTGCAATAATAGCAACCATCTAGTAACTCTAGATTTGTCACAGGATTATTCATTAAAAATATAATGGCTGAGTGGTATGTGTGTACAAAAACCTCATACCCTATTATGTAGTGTCTGAACTTATTAATGGCATGAACCACTGATAAGAATTCATTTTCAGTGACAGTGTAATTCTTTTTGTGAGCTAGGGATCCTAATTTGAGAAACAATGTCAATTTTAGTAGGATCTACCCTTATTCTGGTACCGGAAATATGATGACCCAAAACAATCCCTTCAGTGAGCATCATCCTATATTTTTCATGGTTGAGGGAAAGATTAATCTCTCTACACATGATCAATACTTTCTCCAAATTTTCCAATGCTTGTTGGAAATCATCCTCATATACTGTGAAGTCATCCATATGTACTTCCACACAGTCATGGGTTAAATCAGAAAAAATAGCTAGGACAACCCTCTGAAAGGTGGTAGGGGCATTACACAAACCAAAGGGAAGAACCCTATAAGCATAAGTACCCCATGGGCAAGTGAATTTGATTTTCTCCTAATCTTCAGGGGCAATTTGGATTTGATTATAGCCACTAAACCCATCTAATAAAGAAAAGTACATCTTCATAGACAAGGTATCCAAGACCTGTTCAATGAAAGGTAAGGGAAAATAATCTCTATAGGTAGCCTTGTTCAGCTCTCTAAAGTCCACACAAATTATCCATTTTCCATTCTTCTTAGGGATAATAACTAATGGGGATACCCACTTGTTGTCTGAAATAGGGTATATAAAATTGACATGTAGGAGTTTTTGGAGCTCCTCTTTCACTATGTATTTTAAGGTTGGGTTCATTCTTCTTTGGGGCTGCCTAACAGGTCTGATTTGATCATTGGCGTAAATGTAGTGTATATAGGTATCAGGGTAAATTCCTTTCATATCAAAGTAATCCCATGCAAAAGAACTGGATTGTCCTTGAATCATTTGGATCAATTTTTGTTGTTGATCTGATTTTAGGCTAGAATTTATATACATGGATTTTACAGGACTGATTTCAACAATCCAAACAATTGACTTCTCTTCTCCACTTATTGTTGATATAGTAAATAATGTAGAAGTGGAGGGATTCCAAACATCCTGAAATTCAGGGCTGAAGATATGTGTGAATTCTAGAAAAGATTGAGGATACTCAATGCATTCTGTATTGACTAGAAATAGGCTTAAAATTTGTTCTTCAGTTTGTTCTTGAACTCCTTTTTCTTGCTCAAGTGTTAACAAGAGTTGAGCACAGTTCTCCTCCCCATAGGGATTCTCCAACCATAAAGGAACTTCAGTTGTTGTTTGGGAAGGAGGAAAGAGAACAAGTTTATGACTGTGGGTCCCATTAGAAATTGTCATCTCCCCAGACCAACAACTAATAAATGCATCAGCAGTGGCCAACCAAGGTCGACCAAGCACAACTAGATGTCCAGGTTTGGAGGATTTTGAATGAATTACCAATAACTTCCGCGTGATACTCCCAAGAAGCCAAGGTAATTGTTACATCATCTACTCTTCCTGCTAGGTTGATGAACGATTTGTCTGCTAATTCCAACAAGGTTTGTGTTGGCCTTAAATGATTTAGTTACAGCGTATGCATAGTGTCAATAGTCATAACATTTATTGTTGCCCCTAGATCAATAAGTGTATTTGACAAAGAAATACCATTAATTTCTACAGACACCACTGGGTTTCCTGGATCATTATATTTGGATGGCATTTCTTATATAAATTTTGATAGTTGTCCAACCACTTGTATAACAGGAGGTTCCTTCCTCTTCCTTCTAGGCTTTTTGATGCAAAGATCCCTTATAATTTTAGCATAGATATGAATATCCTTAATGGCTTGGTGTAGGGGAATATTTACACATATATTCCTTAGTTCAGATTCTAAGTTATGTCCTAGAGGTACCTAGGGCTTCTTCACAAGTAACCTTTATGGATAAGGTGGAGGATTAGTTTCTTGAGGTATTTCTGATTGTTGAGGAGTGTGAGGAGGAATTTCCTCTTGTACAGGGATGTCTTCTTCTTCAATGGGTTGGTTTATTCAAGACCTTCCCAGATCTCAATTTAATTTCATTTAGTGAAGTAGGAGTTATCACATAAGTTGGGAAAGTATGCACTTCAAGATTATGTACAGGTTGTGGAGGTCTATTGTTCAGATTAGGGATGGGTTGTGCAGGAATAGGAGTAGGCCGAGGGGGGTTTGGAGTAGGTGCAACTTGAATTTGTTGTTGTTGATTTGGGTTCAAATGTAATGTGAGATGTTGTTGGTGCAGCTGGGAAGGTGGAGGTAAAGCAGGTGGATTAAATCCTGGTAACAGCTGAGAGATATTTGAAGGATATTGTGGGTAAGTAGGAAAAGTTGTTGGTTGAAAAGGAACATTCCCATATGCAGGACCCCTCCATCCTTGTTTCCAAGGTTGGACTTGTGGTTGTTGATGTGTCCATTGAGAGTAAGTCATTAGAGGAATCCATTGTTGTTGTGTATTGTGTGGTAGGATCGTAAAACATATTAGTATTTTGTTGTCTCCATGCTCTTTTAGGGGGTATGATGTTTCCTAAGGTTCTCCCCCTCCCTTAAAAAAGTGTTTTAATCCATATAATGAAGGGCACTCATTGGTAGGGTGGTCTTCTGTACAAAGGCCACAAATTTCAATAACATTAATAGGACATTCTTTTTCAGGGTGTCTCTTCCTACACCGAGGACAGAAAATTGCTAAAGTAGCATTTTCTTCTTGTTGTTTCTTTTTTATCTTCATAGTGTCTAATTGGGTGTTGATTTTGTTTAGGATGTTTGATTTGAATTTTTCTAGTAGATTCCCTAATTATATCCTTGTAACACCTCCTAGAGAAGGTTTGGTAGTTATGCCTATAGGATCCCTTACACTTCTTCCTTTTTTGGCTTGGCTGCAAGAGTACCTTTTACAATCCTCCACAATGTTTGCAAATGGCTTCTGATATACATCCCCATAACTCATGAGGTTTAGTGCCTCAATGCATTCATCCCTTGTACCCTTTAGGAAGATGGTCCTAATTATGGTTGTGTCTAAGGAAAATTGTTTTGTCTTCTGATAATTATATAGAAACCTTTCTAACTAATCTTCTAAACTTTCCTCCTCTGACTGTTGCATTTTAAATATGTCATTCCTAGCATCTCTAGGTCTGCAATAATCCTGATATTTCTGGAGGAAGGTTTCCTTCATACCATCCCAAGATAATATAATGTGCTCTCCTAGGCTCATAAACCACCTTAATGCTGAGTCTTTAAGTGTGGCTAGAAAGAGTTTTAGTTTTTGTGCATTATCAGTGTAATTATAACTCCTACATAGTATATCAAATTCAAACAAGAATGAATCGGGATCTTCTGTTGACATACCATGGAAGTGAGGTAGTGATGATAGTGGGATATTATTCATAGCAACATCTCTTGTAATGTCTAATATCAGGAATCCAAATTTCTATGTTTCATTGTTTGCATTCACCTCCTCATCTGCCATATCTCCAAATATCACGTTATAGGTTGCAGGTGATGTTTCCCCACTAAGTGATGGTTCAACAACTAGTTTGGTTGGGATATCCAACTATTCCAGTACTTTGTGTGTTGCTCCAATGGCGGATTCAACCTCTTCTACCACTACCTTTGTCTCTTTTCCAGTTCTTCCCTCTGATTGGGTCGCCAGTGCTTCCCTTCCTGCTTGTTGTAATATGTTTTCAATCTGAACAGTAGGTTTAGATTTAGGACCTTTGGTTGTTGTTCCAATTATTTCCTTTGAAGTCTTCGCTTTGAGTTTTTTTCTTACACAAACATTAGTTGAGTTAGTATGGGGGGGTTTCTTGATTTTTCTGTAACTTTGGGGGGTTTTCTTGAATTTTCTGCAATTTTGGATGCAATAAATCTACCTTTGATATCTATACGTTTATGAATAAAAAGAAGATCTAAATACTAACTCAACACAAAATTTAACTATTGAAGGTAAGAGGGTAAGAGGACAACCTAACTTTGGAGAAACCCCACTAAAGTGGATGTGTGGGATCTTCCCTCGTGTCTTACCATCTTCTCCCCACCTTCAAGTCATCCTTAAAACCACTCCAAAACCATAAAAGTAATATAATGCAAACACTACCTATTATTGTTTACAACTCCCCGACAACGGCACCAAAATGTGGGTGCAATTATAAGTTCAATATATTGCAATCATTTAATATGTCAATCTGGTTTCGTAATCAATAGAGTTGATGTACTATATGTACCGATAACAGATAATTGTCTATGCCTGTTGAGTATAGTCTATGTAAGAAAACACTTTCAAAACCAAATACTTTGTTTTCACATATTTCAAATAACACTCCCCACACAATTCATAATTCAGAAAGCAAAACTTATCAACAAGCAAACAATCTAGAGTTCTTGCTCAGGTGATGGATCTGTTGATTGCTAGCTCATGAAAGGTAAAGATGAATTGTGATTCTATCTACTGGAACAACTACACAAACAACAATTAACACTCTGAATGCTTTTAAAAGGAAACTTAATCAAGCTTAAAAGAATTACTAGGCAAGGTAAAACACTCCATTATAAGTGCATGTATGGTGAGAGATGTAGGTCTTGATTGTGCCTGTGTTTGCAAGGTGTAATCTAATCAATTCTAGAAAATAAAGCTAAGTGTAGTGGAGTGCTCCATTACAGCCTCATGTATGGTGAAAGATGGAGATACAACTTGTCCTTAGATTTGCAGAATGAAAACAAACACTACAACATTTAGTCTAGACAAAACAATAAAGCATTTAAATCGAATGATTATTCTCACATACTCACACAAAGATGTCAAATCATTACTCGGAGATCATTACACTCAAACATCTCACATTACACACACAACTCTCACTTACTCAAAATTACCACGCGTCCATGTGACCTGCTATTAAATGTATCACTCAAACATGACATGGATGAAATTAGATGCTATAATCAAACATAAAATTACTCTATCCACACACACATAAAACCATAATCATATTCACAATTAATTACAAAAAGACTTACCTTGATTGGGTCGGTGGACCCTTGCTGTACCAACAAGGCATCTCTTAAGGAAAACTTATGGTATAGAACATGTAAATGCACACATGTAATCCATAAACTAAAATTATATCATTACTCCAGAAAAATGAAGGTACAATCCACAGTTTTTCGAGAACCAATCCTTCAGCATAACAATGCTTAATTCTATCTCTGTATATCTATCCTCTACAAGGCTCTCTCTTTAAAGAGAAGCAGTTGTTACAATCCAAGTTTGAAGATAACATCAAATACTTGCATAATTATTACAATTGGATGATACATCAAATTTTAAGGGAATGATTTCAACCTCATGACATGAAGTGCATGAGTGATGAAATGTATCGTGGTCTCCAATGAACAGAGAATGTTTAAACCAACAAATGCTTTAGACCCATTGAGAACAATCTCATTCAAACAGCCAAGCCTGGAAATTCGGAATGGGTATCGAACATGCACAGCTGCATAACTTGGTACTGAACGCACACAGTAATACAAGTCGGTATCAGACGAGCGTAACAATCGGTACCATATGAACTCAGTAATAGGTATTGGACGATCTCAGCAACGAGTACTGGATGATCTCAGCAACAAGTACTGGATGATCTTAGCAATAGGAACTGTTGTCATGAAGTCTTCTTGAACCATTCAAAGTAATTAGAAAGTTTTAAACATCAAATATTCAATCCTAATTATTAATAAATCACCATGAATTATGATTAAACATTAGTTACCTCGTATGTATGCAATAATTGTTAAAGGATATGTCTGATGAGGAAAATAGGCAGAGAGTGCATAGGTATTAGGAAAAAATTGGTCAAGATATGGGCAAGATAAGGCAATTGGAGGTGACAAAAAGGAGGCTCAACATAGCCTTGGACAACAAGAAAGCTAAATATCAATCCCCCATCATTGAAGTGGAAGGTAAGATTGAAAACCAACTCATAACAAATTTAATTGATTTTGGATCTAGCCATAGTTACATAAATGCTAACATTGTTGAAAGATTTCACTTACAAAGGAGTAAGCATAAGAAATCTTAGTTAGTTCAGCTAGCCACAGGAGCTAAAAGAAAGATCAATGAAATTTTTAAATATTGTTCGATAAACATGAATGGACTCAACACAAAGGTAAATGTAAACATCATAAAATTGGGTTCATATGATTTTCTAATTGGCATGGATTGGTTGGAAAAACACCATGTTGCCCTGGATTGTTACAACAAGAGAATCACATTTCTTGATGAAGAAGGGAAGCAAGGCAAGATTCAAGGCATTCCAAGAGTTGTAATTGTTAGAGAGATTTGACCTATGTATTTGAAGAAGAGTTTCAGGAAGGGATGTCATATTTTTGCAATCCATGTGGAAGAGGCAACCAAAGATAAAGTGGCAAGCATTGAAAACCATCCAATATTAAGTGATTTTGAATATGTTTTTAGAGAAATCTCGGGATTTCCATAGAAGAGAGACATTGATTTCTCTATTGACTTGGTGCCAGGAGTTGCCCCAATGTCCAAGACACTTTACAGAATGGGCACACCAGAGTTGAAAGAATTGCAGATGCAGCTTGAATAATTGTTAAAGAACGGGTATATACACCCAAGTGTGTCACCTTGGGGAGCCCTAGTTCTTTTTGTAAAGAAGAAAGATGGAACCTTAACGTTGTGTATTGATTTAGAGCAGTTGAACAAGGTCACCATAAAGAAAAAAATCATTTTCCAAGAATTGATGATTTGTTTTATCAGTTGAAAGGTACAAGAATATTTTCCAAGATTGAATTGAGATTGGGATATCATCAAGTGAGGATAAAGGAAGAAGACATCAGCAAGACATCATTCAGAACAAGATATGGGCATTATGAATTCATGGTAGTGCCATTTGGACTATCAAATTTCCCCAACAGTTTTTATGTGCCTAGTGAATGTAGTGTTCACGGAGTACTTGGAGAAGTTTGTAATTATGTTCCTAGATGATATGATCGTCTACTCTAAGTTAGAAGAGGAACATGAAAAACATTTAAGAATGGTGTTGCAAGTTCTAAGAGAGAATAAATTGTATGCTAAGCTAAGTAAGTGCATATTTTACCAAAATAATATTCACTACTTGGGGCATATCGTTTCAGCAGAGAGGATAGAAATTGATCCTAAGAAGACAGAGGCCATTAGAGGATAGCCAACGCCAAGAAATGTGACATAGGTCAGCTCATTCATGGGTCTTTCCGGTTATTATCGAAGATTCATCAAAGGATTCTCAAAGATTGCAAGTCCAATCACTTATTTGAAAAACAAGGGAGTGAAGTTTGAATTGACTTCCAAGTGTGAAGAAATATTTCAGCACCTGAAAGACATATTGACAAGTGCACCAATCTTGAAGATTGTAGATCTAGATGAATATTTTATTGTGTGCATTGATGCATGCAAGGAAGGGCTCGATGGAGTTCTCAGTCAAAAGGGTCATGGTGTATTCTTTGAGTCCAGAAAATTAAAAGAGCACGAGAAGAATTATGCTACCCACAATCCAGAGTTAGCAGCAATTGTACATGCATTAAAAATGTGGAGACATTACCTCATGGGTAATAAATTTGAGCTAAGGATAGACCATTGTGGTCTTAAGCATTTGTTTGGATAGCTAACACTATATGCCAGACAAACTAGATGGATGGAATTTCTTAGTGAGTACGACTTTGAAATTAAGCATATAAAAGGCAAGGAGAATCAAGTGGTTGATGCACTCAGCAAGAGAGCTCATGAAGTGCATGTTACATCCATTAGCATGTACAAGACTGATCTGAAAGATAAAATTATCGCAGCAGAAAATTCAGATCAGTAATATATAAAAATAAAAGAGATATTACAAAAAGGTAATTTTTCAGTAGAAATTTAATTTTTTTGAGTTGAAAGAAGATGGAGTTCTCACATACAAAGGCAAGGTATATGTGTCAAATTCCAATGAACCTTAAAATGCAGTTCTGAAGGAAATGCATAATGCGCCATATGTTGGACACCCAGGTTATCAGAAGACAATTGTAGCTGTGAGAAGCCAATATTTTTGGTTGGGAATGAAGAAAGTAGTGGCTAATTACATAGCCAAATGTTTAGAATGCCAAAAAATGAAGACTGAGCATAGGCATCCAGCAGGGTTGTTGCAGCCATTTCCCATTCCAAAATGGAAGTGGGAAGTTGTCGTGGTTGATTTTATTACAAAGCTTCCCAAAACAGTGAAGGAACATGATTCCATCATGGTTGTGGTGGATAAATTAACTAAAGCAACACATTTTATTCCGGTGAAGACAACACACAAGGCAAAAAATATTGCATAAATCTACATGAAAGAAGTTTCCATGCTACACGGAGTGCCTAAGGCAACAATTTCAGATAGAGATTCAAAGTTTACTTCCAATTTTTGGAAGGGTTTGTTCGAAGGCTTTGGGACAAATCTAAATCTTTGTACAACGTACCACCCAGGGTCAGATGGGAAAACAAAGAGGACTAATAGAATCATTGAGGACATGCTTAGAATGTATGTGATGGACCAACCATCAAAGTGGGAAGATTATATTCATTTAGTTGAATTTTCATACAACAATGGGTATCAGGCCTCATTGAAAATGATTCCATTTGAAGAATTGTATGGTAAAAAATGTAACACACTAATGAGTTGGGATAATCCAACTCATTAGGCCCTCAAAATGGCCCTGAAAGTTAAAAACTGCTAACAATAGTAAATTGCAAAAATTGCGAGAAAGTTGTTTTGAGGGAATTGGAAAAGGTGGGTGGCCATTGATATCCACCTGGATTAGCAACACAAGGAACTTTAAAAACTCTAGTAAGATAAGAACAAAGGCATATTTATTGATCAAAATCAGTTGTACATCAAGAGAAGAACTCCAAGTCTTCAGCAAAGAGCTTCCTCAACAAAACTTAACACAATATTCAGATTTCTTCCTCCCTGCACTAGAGGCCTATTTACACACTTGGAACTTCGACCTCTTCCCTTGGATCAAGGAGGGAATAGGGGAACAACATATCTTGTTCAATCTCCTCTGATTTGTGAACTTATGTTTGCAGAGAGTGATTATTAGTAAAATGACAGGGCTTTGGAGGTAGGTGGGGGACAAGGTTCTTTGATTCTTGGGATCCTCCTTTCCTTAAGGGGGTTCGAATTGCTTGATTAATGATACACACATACTTTACCATAGACATTAGAAAAAAAAATATACCATACACATAAAATTTCATCTCAAAAAAATTATTTTAAGCAACATACAAAAGTACCCATGACTATTATTAAACATGGTAAAATAAAATTAATTATTAGTCATATCAAGGTAAAAATGTGTCTATCATGGGCCTTCTAGATAGGCAATGTCGAGGCCCATCAAAGAGCAGTGAGAGGTGTTGCAATTTTGCCATAATTTTGAACAAATTTACGATAATAGCCCATTAAACCCATAAAACCACGTAAGCTCTTAAGAGTTTTAGGGTGAGGCCAATCCTTCATAGATTCAATTTTCTTAGGATCCACCCGTACACCATCCTTGGCAAAAATATGACCTGGGTACTCCACTTCTGATGCTCCAAAGGAAAATTTAGAATATTTGAGGAAAATTTTGTGTTGATAGAGTAGACAGAGAACTTGATCCACATGGGTGAGATGGGATTTCCAAGTTTTACTATAGATGATAGCATCATCAAAGAAAACTAAGAAAAAATGATGGAGGAAAGGATGGAAGACATGATTCATGAGACTTTGGAAAGTAGAGGGAGAATTGCATAGGCCAAAGGTCATTACCAAGAACTCATAGTGACCCTCATGAGTTCTAAATGCAGTCTTGGGAATGTATTCCTCTTTCATACTTATCTGGTGGTAGCCAAAATGGATATCAAGTTTAGTAAAGTACTGAGCACCGCTCAATTCACCCAACAAATCATCAATGATAGGAATGGGAAATTTGTCTTTGATGGTGAGTTTGTTTAGGGCGTGAAATTCTAGACACATGCGCCAAGTGCCTTCTTTCTTGAGTACCATGACCACATGAGAAGAATAGGGGCTGATACTAGGATGGATAACACATGCGTCAAGCAATTCTTGAAATTTTTTCTCAATTTCATTCTTTTGGGCAAAGGGATGATGATAAGGGTGAAAATTGGGAGGAATACTGCCTAAGACTAGAGGAATGGAATGATCATTAACACCACAGGAAAGGGGAAGTCCATGGGGAGTGATAAATATAGCTTGGTGTTGGGAGAGTATATATTGAAGGTCAGGATACACATAGGGTGTCTCAACTGCTTGAATGGAATGGAGTTGGGAAATAATGCCCGAATGACCTTTTTTTAAGAGTTTTTCCATTCGATGGGAACTGGTGATATCAAGGGATCATGTTGTGATGCCTTGGAACTTATATTGTTGTCCCTCCTATTGGAATTACATGGTTAATTCATGAAAATCCATGAGGATGGGGCCAAGAGTGTGTAACCTTTATGCATGGAGCACAATGTCAGAACCTCCCATGTCAATAGCAAATATATGAGATTTCAGGTGGTACTGACCAATTGGGAGGCACACATTTTCACAACTCCCCCCACATTTCATGGAACCACCATTGGAAATTATGATTTGAAAATTGTTCATTGCACGGATATAGCAATTGGTTTCTTGAGAAATGAAACGATGAATAAATTATAGGTGTTTCCATTATATATTAGGATGATGACCTTATGATGCTTAATGTAGCTAATTAACTTGAGGGTTTGGGAAGTAGAGAAGCGAATGAGGGCATTCAATGAAATGACCAATTCTACTTCTGGTGGCTCAGAGGGTAGAGTAAGATCAATTGGCTCAAGTAGCTCTACCATAAGGGAAACCTCTACCTCTTCATCAAAAACATCCTCAGAGATGGTCATAAAAAGATTAAGTTCCTTACACTTGTGCCCCATAAAATATTTGTCATCACAATTATAGCAAAGGCTGTTGAGTCAACTTTTTTATCCATTTATGCCCGAGTCAATTTCTAGATCTTGAGTGGAGTGGTAGGAGGGGCGAGACTTGCATATTTCAGGCGAGGAATAAAGGAGGGTTTTCTGGTTTGGGAGGAGACAACCCATTTGTACTTCCTCAACATGTTTAGTAGCTTCCACCCAAGTCTGGGGGTGAGCCATCAGGACGTGGGTGTGAATTTCATCCTTTATGCCACTAATAAAGCATTCCCAAAAAAAGGCATCTGACATGCCCTTCGTGTGGAAATCCAAGTGCTCAAAGGCAGCTACAAAGTATTCCATTGTGCCAGATTGTTTCAACTTGGTCAAACGACCTAAATGGTGGGTGTCGGTGTCAAAGTGTTCATAAAGCTCTACAACAATTTGTGTCCAAGCCACATACTCTTGGCATGCATTTTTTCACCATTGTCACCATTGCCAGTGTTCAGGATCTAGATAGAGAACACCATAACAGAGTTTGGCCAACTCATCAGTAAATGTCATGCAAAGAGAAATAGTGTTGCATTTGAGTGACCCAACCCATGGGATCCAAGCCATTAAATTTTCTCACCTCCACTCTAGGAAGACGCAGGTCACGCTAAAAGTGGTTGGAATGAAAGGACGTGGAATGGGAGGATTCAATGCCCTCTAGATTATAAGGTGGTGCAGAAGAGAAATAATCTTGGACTTGCTTAAACAATGCGGTCAAGTTGTTAATTGCTTCTTGGTATTGTTGATACATTGTGGTCAAGTGGTTCACTACTGTTGGAAGTGCTTCTAGTGGGGTGAGCCAGGAATTTATGCTAGCAATGTTGGAAGTAATGTCAAAGATATCTTTCTTGGTTTTCTCATTGACTTTGTCCAAAGCAGTGATGTGATTATCCACATATTGGTTGCGAGTGTGGGCCATTGCAGAGGGAGAGGGGCAAGTGGGTCTACACAAAAATGGATTATTGGTGAAAAGTACCACAATGATCAGTTCAAAGAGAGGAAGTCAATGGGATAGGTTCCAAATAACAGTGCAGGGAAGGGCGTGTGGGTCCATAGGAAAAAGAAAACAGATGAGTGATAGGTACCACAATGATCAAGGTGAAGAGGGGAATCCAATGAGATAGGTCCCAAATAAGGGTGTCAGGAAGGGGGTCGGGTCCATAGAAAAAAAGTATTAAAATGATAGGTGCCACGACGATCAGGGCGAAGAGACGAATCCAATGGGATAGGTCCTAAATAAGGGTGTCGGAGGGACCACTATACTCATTTTTTTTTAGTCCTACAAAGTTATACTTCATCCTGAAGAATAATGCAATGATAAATTGCCCAAATCATTCATAGGAAAATTTATGTAAGAATTTCGCAACTAGAATGCGGGAGGTAGGGTTGTGCGGCAATAGATCTCGTATGTTCCTTTATTGCTTTGTTTCTTTCCTAAGGGTTAGGGTTTTAAGGGTTCTTACAGACATGGGTTTTCCCTGTGTTATAGCTCTCTGATATACGTGTGAGATCGAACAGTAGTACTCAGCCTAATATCTCATGGCACCAACTAAGGAAGCTCGACCGTACCCTTAGTCATACTACCCGATTACCCAGGTACTAGAAAGTATCTTCCCAAGTGTTGTTCTTGGTGTCACTATAGCAGTCAGGGGTTCGATCGACTGATCTAGAGTTGGTTTCAGGAGACCTAGGGGACTCCCGATATACCTGACGGTACATGGGAGTGATGGATGTGTACAGATTATGTCTAATGTAGTATTAATCGAAGGGGTACCAACATGGGTGACAAAGGTTTCCAACAACGCAAAACATTTGTTTCGAGTAACCCCCTGAAACCGTCTATATTCCTTGTGTGTAGTATTCCCCAGCTGCAGGTTTACCCGTTGAATGACAGATCTCTATGCTTTAAGGACGTCAGCAATACACGTCTCTACCCTGGAAAAAAAATCCCACAATTTTCGTAGAGGAAAGTGCTTTGATACCACTTGTTAGGTACCAGATTTATTATAATAAGCAGAAAATAGAAATTTTGCAACAAATACCAGCAAAACAACAAAATGTAGAGAACCATAACACCAAAATGATACCTTTATTGATAGAAAGCAATGTTCGCTTGCCTCTTCGAAGGGGTAACCTCCAACAGAGCAACGCTCTATTACAATAATTCCCAAGACAAGACTTTCTCATGCCTCCTACTCTTATTTATACTAATTCTATCTTTTGAAGAACATTCTAGAGGAAGATCTTTCTAGAAGCGGAAGATTCTATTAAGTCTTCTTACATTAGACTTGTTCACATTATTAAATATGCCTTATTAACTAATGTTGGCCTTTATTACATGGAAAATATATTATTCTACCTAAGCAAGGGGTTAGGGAGGTTATGTCCCTAAGAATCAATGGTCTCCCGAGACATTGGGTAATCATTTAACGAATAGCTTTAAAAACTTAGAGGTTTATTTGTAGCTCATTTTTTATCTAAATAAGTTTATTAAAATGTCTAAGCTAGATCAAAATTTAATCAAAGAGTTCAAAAGGCACCAAAGGTAATAAATAAAAGAAATCAAACCATAAAATTCAAAAAATGTTTTTAAGGGACCCATTATCTTTATTCAACAATATTCAATAATGAGGGGTTGTTGTATCATCCACAACACTTGTAAACTAACCAATCAGGCCATGATTGACAAGAGCTAAAGATTTCTTCCTAGACGAAAAAGGAGGAAGCGAAACTTTAGGCATCTCGTCCAACTTCTTAACAAAATTAGAAGGTCATGGCTTCAATTTTTTTACTAAGATGACAACCATTGCTTGAAAAGCTTAAGCATCCTCCTCTAGAAGGGGTTGTCCCCCCCCCCCCCCAACACCATCATTCATTCCCCTCAAACCAAGACCTAGGGTTTCCAAAACTCAATGCACCAAAGCTCTTGTATTCACTGCTCCATGATTATATTGATACTAGTACTGATTCTTATTATTTCAATAAGCTATGTATCATCTCTCATGGATTTGAGACTTCAGCGATTACACCTGATGAGACGTGTCATAAATTTTACCAACTACTTTTTCATCTTTGAGGGGTGATTCTCATTTAGGATCCCCTCTAAACCATAAATTCATACAAATGATCATGGAATATGGGAAAACCTAATGATCTCTTAGGCATCATTACATGTCCACAAATGACCTTCAAGTTCCCAAGCCCCTTGGTTAGTCATTTCATCATCTTCCTCGTTCAAGTGCCTTTTAAATTAAAGAAATGATATTGCTATGAAATTGTTTAGTATAAGAAGTGCCATTGGGTGGATATTAGCTAGTCTAGGGAAGTTGACAATATGCACATATTTGAGAGCCTAAACAATGATCATTGAGTCCTTGATAACAATCACTTGTCCTCGATTTAGAACTTAAAGGAATTTGAGGCCTCAAAAGACTATTAGGACTTATGCTTGGTTATTTATAGATTAACCCTCACCCCAAACAAACATAAATTTTTTATTTCTTTTGAAGACTAGAATGATATCTCACCCCAAACAAACCTAAATTTTGTATTTCCTTTGAAGACTAGAATGATATGCCACCTCCTACCCTTATGTAAACATGATATGTTACTAATATAACATTAATGAATTTTTAAGTTAAACATTGTTATTAATTTGAAGTTACTTTTCAATGGTACACAACAAAATTTTAACTTGTAATTATATCTAAACCTTTTGGTTAAGGTTTTTAAATATAAGAATTAAAGTTTAAAGAGAAGCCAAATGATATCACACAAAAATTTAACTAACCTTTTGGTTTTTAAACTTAAGAATTAAAGTTTAAAGACAAGCCAAATGATATCACGATTGACATTAGGATGAGAAGGGGCTTTGTAACAATGCTAACCTTTTGGTTTTTAAACTTAAGAATTAAAGTTTAAAGAGAAGCCAAATGATATCACGATTAACATTAAGATGAGAAGAGGCTTTGAAACAAAGTGTGATTAGCATGAAACCACTCAAGTTTTAATCATAAGTACTAGTAAATATATATTTTTTCATAACCAATAAATAAATACTCAACCTTATTTTGCATCTCTACATAATGAATAAATTATGGATGTTAATCATACATTAAGGGAACAAGTCGAATCCATGGTGAGCAAACCAAATCCATAAAAAGTGAAGAAATAATCAAATAGATAGCGTCCCCAAAAGGTGGACAAACAAACAACGATGAAAGTATAATTAATGAGATGGAATTTGGGGGTTTTTTAATGTTTTGTTTCAATTATTATATGTTAAAATGTTATGACCTAAGGCATACATATGTTTCTTAAAATCAAATCATATTATTGTATATTTTGCTCATTTTCCCCTTTTATATGTTGGTGTTATCCTCATATTGTAATGTTACATATGAAACTCATATTGTAATGTTACATATGAAATGAAATGCTATCATTATGCATTACAATATGAAATGAAATGTTATCAATATTTTCTCAATATAATTCAATTTTTATTTTGATTTAATATTTAACATTTTCAATTATATATATATATATATATATATATATATATATATATATATATATATATATATATATATATATATATATATATATATATATATAT
>ML782712.1:54096-82643 GCA_009831015.1 Picea engelmannii
TTCAATAATCTATCAAGCAATTTGGTAGAAGCATACATTCTCTTATGTGGTTTATCACTAGCCAAGGAAGCAAATGATAGATCTCTCTCAACTTTTTGGGATTCGATGATCATAATCAAAACAATGATTGACAAATCCACCCGAACAGGATACAAATTGAAAAATATTATCGCTAGAATCAAGCTAAAAGCTAGTTTTTTCACCAAAGTCTCTTTCTTCCACATCAAGCGAGACTTAAACGAGGAGGAAGATTATTGGGCCAAATGAGCGACTAACCTTACCCTTGCATCTTGGTTAAAAATGGGGGTCATGACTTCATGATTATCCCCTAAATACCTTGCATTAGCGGGTTTCATTGGCATTTATTATTGGCATGAGGCATCTCTACCTATGCAATGGTGAGTCCTTGGGATGGGTGTCTCGAGGATACACATCATCTTCTATAGCATTTGAAAGGATTCTTGGTTTGGAGCAATTCAATGCATTTATGCGGTGTGGTACAAGCATGGCGGGATGATGCCAGGGCCAAGGTATGAAATATGGTGTATTTCAGGCCTGTTCAATTGTGTGCCTAGACCTCTGGTAAGTGTTGTTGTCTGTCTTGGACGGTTTATTGGTGCTCATATTCTCTAGATTATTTTTATTCATTCAGTAGCCCTATCAAAGAGCAAGGCATCGGGGTTTCTAAGTCTCCCTTGTTATGCTTTCTTAGCTTATTCTAGTTTCATATTTTCATGTTTTTCCTTTTCCTCTAGTAATCTCCCCTTAAAAGAATTTGGAGAGGTACAACTATATAATTGTTGGAATCTAAGTATCGATTTGGCTATTTGATTTGGGGAAGACTACATGCAATCAATGGTGGAGGTGGGAGTTTGTCCTTTGGGGAAATTTAAGTTTTCCTTCAAAAGTGTTTCATTTAAAAGATAGGTCTTTCTAGATATAGGTTCTTTGCATACTTTTTTAGAACCTAAATCTAGTTGTTTGGGAAGACATATTCATAGAGCGACAGTGGTCAAGAACTGGACTGTTAAGGGTGTAAGGGAGCATCCTTTTACTAAAACTCTGTGCTTTGAATCTATATGCAATATTGGGATTTTCTCTTTGTCCTCGACATCTTAGGAAGGGACTCTATATTACATGCATGGTGGATGTCTCATCAATCGACATTTCAAATCCATAATTCTAGAAGCTCAACACTTTTGTTAATGTTCTCTTTGTTGATTTGAACATAAAATTTGGTTTTCCTTTTGTTCTTCCTTTTCGGATATGTTGTGCAGGTCTGACCAATATGGAAAATAGAGATGTGTAGGAGTTTCAAAGAGTCATGAGATACCATGAAGACATCATTAAAGCAAATAGAATCATTATTATGTCAATGTCCTCAAAATTCATAGAGAATGAGCATGCATGCATCAACCAAAGTGCCAACATTATGAGCATTTTAGTGCATCAAAGGCAAAGAATTGATTCCCTCAAAGTAGAGTGCAACAAGCTCCGCAACCTAGCACTCAATTTGCACAAGGATTCCTCATCAATGACCTTCAATAATAAGGAAATTGAGAATTCAATCTAGGTCGAGTCTAAGGAGGAGGAGACGATCCATTAGCTATGAGACCCAATAGAGATAGAGGGACAAAGGTCCACCCAGTTTGACAAGGGGAAAAGAGAAGAGAGTAGTGCTCCAACTTATAATTAATTTTATGTATTTCAAAATTATATGTCTCTTAGGTGTTTGTGTGAAGACGACCACTTGTAGGCCAACCTGGAACATCTATTTTGAAATTAGCCAGAAGATTTTTATAGTAACCTCAGATAAATGTTTAATTCTACGAAGACAATAGGAACCAACATCATGTAACTCGTTGCAAGTCTCAACTCCAACCTTTTTGACTTAATACAAATTATGCTTTAGTTAAAAAATAATAATAATAACTAATAATATTTTTTGTAATAATAAATTATTCTTTATCAATTAATAGATTAATTTAAAATGTTACTAATAAATATATACTACATAATAAAGCTATATAATTATAAAACTAAATAGTTTCTAATTGGTTTCATAAAAAATCACTCTACTAATGAAATGAATCTCTACTATTGTAATAGTGCATGTGTGTCATATCATATAAAGCACACATTGAGTCATCGTATGACTCGCATTGATACATCATCGTGTCATTGGCACATTATTGCTTCACAGTGTCATTAATACACTAGCACTTCACTATGTCAATAGATCTTTCATGCTATAATGAGAAGGGGGAACACTCATAAATTAGTATATGTTCCATTATATGATGTGTGAACTCATATATGTGTTGACGATAAAAATCACAACGAGGATTTCGTCCGCAAAGTATTTCTAAAAGCCTATTATTATAAGCTAATGATATATATAATACTAGTAGTTGGGTCCCCCTTGTAGATTGGAGGATCAGATATGGTTCTTGTTTGATGTTTATGTTGTTATTCGACATTGTGCACAGGGTTCTACATGATTGGTTTTATTTGCGACATAATAGCAGATGGATAATGTGTATTATGTGTTGGTTTTGATTACTCTAAGCTTTAAATTCCATATTATATGAATGGCTTATATTCACTGTTATCACATTGCTATTAGCGCCATGATTTGTTACATGTTGCACCTTCACAAGACACAAGTTAGTTGTTGTAAAGACCATCATTTAATTTAAACTACCATTCAATTTAGAACAGAACATTAAATTCAAAATTCACTTAATCTAGCATATTCAATCCATTATCTCAATAAACAAAATTTTACTAACAATTTACATACCTCACTCTAATGCTATCCGCCGCTGCTCCTTAGGACACCCCAAAACCAGCCACCCTACCGACTAGTACGCCTAGCCCTAGGACATCAATGGATGTCCTAGCCCTTCGAGCCCAAAACCTCTGCAGGCCCCCCGGTGCACTGTAAATCCCACTGTAGATTTTACTCTCCAATCCTCCAAGCTTCCCCTCTCGTAGAATTCCCTTCTCCCGTCTCGTAGCATCAATCCCTGAATGAATGAAGTCCCTCCATAATCCTTCTCCACCTCCCTTATTCCTCCTTCACCGCCCCTTCCATTAACTCCCACCTAACTCTTTATTACACCTTATCCCTTATTAATTGCCTTATCCTTATTAATTGCCTTATCCCTTATTTAAATGTTTCCCTTTTACGTGTTGGTTACGTTATCCCCCTATGGGATACGTAACCCCATTTAACATTATATTTTATTTTCCCCCTTTGTTTAATACTTAATTAATCAATTAATTAATTAATAAACAAATTAATCATTAACCATTAATTAAAGAGTTAATCATACTTAAACTAATCATAGTCACAATTAATTAATTAATAACAGATAATTAATTAAGGTTATTTAATAATTAATTATAGTTTAGCTAATTTTTAGGATTATTTATTAAATTATTCATATCAATAATTAATGGTCGTTACAGTTGTAATAAGAGATCAAAACAATATGAGAAAAAAAAAATCCAAGGAAGAGGAGATATCCTATACTATACTATGCTACATTATATGCAAATGAAATTAAAAGGATTATTGTTAGTCCTAGCTAACAAAGTTAGTGGCTATACGATGTATTGAGTTATGTGAAGGCACATTCGATAGGCGTTGTGGTATGTTTGGCAATAGTTAATGTGATATGGGGTGGCGCATTTGGAAAGTAATGGATGTTAGTTTTGATGCATATATTAATTGAATGGATTAATGGATGGTCGGTCGGTGTGTACTAAGTAATTGAATGAGTAGAGGATGGAAGGGACGTGCATTTACTGCACGTCACTCCATACCTCTCCCACTGGTCATCACTCTAACTTGGTTATTGTTCAATTGTTGTTCGTTGTGGTTAAGCTCCAATTTTCAAGCGAGAAAATAATTGCTCGACCAAGCTCGCATTTTTAAGGCTTTTTGGTTACAGGTATGTCTTTTTTGCCATCCATGAACTCGCTCTAGTTATGAAATAGATATTGGCTCGGTGATGTATTGGTCTGTGTTTTTCTTAAGGCTGGCAACTATGTAAACTTGTGATATTTCTCTGGAATGGTTGGTTGAGTGTATTCATTGTAAATGAAAAAATTGAATAGTTGAAGTCATGATTTCATTGATGATTATGTGTACTGGAAGCCACGAAGGCTCTCTATTGTCTTATGGGTTTTGGTTGGAGGGTTTCATTCGGTCCAGACTTGCTAGTCATCTCCACACAGTTCTTGTAAACATACCTAGTCGTATTTGGTGTTATGGGGTTGTTGTGTTTGTTTTTGAACCACCCTGGGTCACTGCATTTCATTTTCCACCGGGTCATGGGCTCGTGTATGATTTTGGTTTCTGCACAATTGGTTATGGTGGCTTTTATGCCAAGAGGCTTGCTTTAGAGTTGGTTTCTAGTACATGGCTCTACATTTTCACCAGAATTATTTGGCTTTTTAGGAAAACCACCAGTGTTATACCCATGCGTGTTCTCAGGGTTATTACTGGCTAGTAAGGAGCCTCTAATCCTTTGTTCATAGTCTCTCCTACCTGGTGTGAATGGTCACCCTGTCATACAAGTTAATGGTTATATGGCCTGTGTTTCCACTGTGTTGTTTCGAAGGGTTCTCACCTGTTGTTAATATGTTTCACTCCAATCTATTTGTGTTTCAATGATCGAACGAACCCTTGACTATTTTCTTGTTTTCATTGGTACCAAGCCCGATTTTGATTAACTCAATAGTCACACTATGTCGGTTATCTGGTTGACTATTATAGTTGTTGGGTAGTATTGCCAATGGGTTGATCATTGGCTCATCCCTGTTGAGCAGGTTAATTACAGAGTTGATGGAATAACGTTGGCAGTGATTTTTATTATTGGTATTTAGTCATTGCATTATGTATTATAACAGTCGAATCGATAGCTCAGCATGGTTAATTGGTTGATTCAAGAAATGAAATGGGCACATAGTCACTGCCTCTTGTGTTGTAACAATTGGATTGTTAACTCAGCATTGTTTTATGTTTTGATCGAGAGTATGCCTCTTGCGTTATGTCTTGGGTTGTGTGTTTCCTACAACATGGTATAAGTTGAAATGATGGTTGTTGTTACTGTGTGTTTTAATTGCCAATCGAGATTATTGCAATTTAAAGTTGTGATAGTTGTGACATGGTTGTCTATTGTGTATGTTTTATGGATATCGTGCATCATATCAGAGATGGGCATGGGATTTATAGCAGTATGGTTTCATTACAAGTTAATTGTTAAATTGGTTAGAGGAATGGAATCGGGCACGATTTTAAAAGAACTTGTGTCTGTGTTTGATTTGAGGAGATAATTTATGGACAGTGGTTGATGGTTTGGATGCTGAACAAAGTCTATACAAATGACTATGTGTTCATTTGGAATTTGTTTTAAATATTAAATGGGACAAATGAGAGGAAACATAATTCTTATACAGATACTTTTGGAAGGCATATTATTTTTAGTATGATGACACTATGTTAAAGATTTAAATGTGAACAGTGAGCATGTTAACACACAGTAATGGTTAAATTATAAACAATAATTGTTTTTTTTTCCACGGAAAAAATTCGTAATTTTATTAAAGGGTATAAAATTACATTCACAGATATATATTTGCTATTGGAGATAGACAAAAATATATATTGTCTATGTAGTGTCTCTTACATTTCTGTGTGTTTCTTCATTACAAAATATGCCAATCTTATACCAAGTTGCGAGTGGACAGCCACCCATATACTTTCCAGTTATACGTAGGTACCAAAAGTATCAAGAATATTTGTCAATTATACAATTGTGTTCATGATTAGGTTTCCCAAAAAAGTGATATCAATTGCAATTCTTTATATTTGTTCTTCCTGAAAGGGCATGTGATAGTCAAAACTTCCTTCTCTCGTATGTTTTGTGATGTACCATCTTCCAAAATCTAGTTGCATGGCTTCTTTGGAAAGCCGATCAGCCATGGTGTTCCTTTCCCTGTAAATATGAGAGAGAGAGATAGTGTCAAAAGTGGAAATGATCCTCAAAACTTCTGCCAAGTAAGGTCTGAGTCTAGTCATATGACAAATTTTCACTTGGTTCGCCCAATTGATGATAATCAAGGAGTCCCCAAGGACTTGTAGAGTGGTAACACCCTTTTCTGCTACAAATGGGAGAAGTAATTTTAAGGCATGGATTTCAACATAGTTGTTTGTACCTGGCCCCAACCCAGCTCTGAGGTGGAAATAGTGTTGTTATGTTAGATAAATGCATCCTCCCCCCCCAGTAGTGTAATTGATCCCCCGAGGTCGCGCCATCAAAATAGGTCCATGGCCTTCCTTTGTCAATATGTTCCTCCAGGCGAGCTCGGCTCGAGCCCCATACCGAACTCTCTCCTTGATTGAGACGTTTGATTATGCTTAAGGAGTTTGCGGCCACCCGCAGGGGTGACTGTGGGTCGTCCCAAAAGATTGTGTTGTTTCTGGCTATCCAGATCCCCTGTGCAGCTAGGATAGGCAAGGATTTTAAGTATTTTGGAGTTGTCAACTTAAACCAGTTTTTTAAAGCTTCTTCGAAGGAGGATCCTCACCAGCGGCCTATGTAAGAGTTTAAATTGGAGGCTTCCATCCAGACTAATGAAGTAAAGGGGAAACGCATAAATAGGTGATCTGTCATTTCTTCTTGCATTCTGTAGAGTGAACACCAGCTCAGCCAATTGTTTCTTTTGAAGAATATCCCAAGTGGGGATTTTGTTTTCTAGTATTGACCAAGCCAAAAGTTTTCCTTTGGCTGGACATTTCAGCTTCCACAGTTTCCTCCACCACCATTTCTCATCTTGTTGTACTGGTTCAATGCTTAGTTGAACGTAACCTACTTTTGGAGTATAAGTGCCTCCCTGATCGCCATCCCAAATGAGTTCATCCTCTTCCTCAGTCAAACGAAAGTTTGCCCTCTTAAGAACAAGGATTTAACGGTCCCAAAGAATAGCTTGAGGCTCATTGAGTCCCAAGGATCTTCCCTTTTTCCAGCCTTGTTGTCACACTGTTGTGTGGAGGGGATCAACGACTTGGGCAAGGTAGAAACCCCCCCCCCCTAGATCTAAGGTTGAGCATAGATCATCTGGGAGGATGTGTTCTCTCATACAACCTGCCTAGGGGTCTCGCCCAATTCTGAGTAAGTTTTTAGACCCTACCTGCCAGGATAAATTGTTACCACCCACATCAAAAGCCTGTTGTACTGCCTTCCAAATTACTGAGATCCCTGATGTTCTAGTGCTAGGGCTCCTGATTCATTCTAGTAAAGAGAGTGGGGCCACATACTTTAGAAGGGTCACCTTGGTCCACAGGCTTGTTGTTGAAATTAATCGCCATACTAATTTTGTTGCCAGAGCTTTTGAAAATAGAAAAAAAAAAATTAAGCCCCATCCGCCCAAGGCCTTTGGTTTCGCAATTTTCTCCCAGCGAACCCAGGGCATCACTTTGTTTTCTGATTTCCCCCTCCAAAGATAAGAGAAGGACATTCTTCTTTCTTTTTTGAGAATTCCTTTAAGGATACAAGAGAGGGACATCCAGTATACAGGGATTTCTTCCAGAACCGACTTTATTAATACTAACTTCCCTGCCCTTGATAACCATTTATTGCTCCAAACTTGCAGTATTTTTTCTAGCTTTTCCAAAAGCCACGTCCAATCATTCTTCCTATAATCATTTGGTTTTAAGTGGAAGCCAAGGTATTTGAGTCTGTCTTCCAAATTCTATGTTTGGAAGGGGAGAAGGTATAAATAATGTTGTGTGACCTCATCCCCATTCTGAGAGAAAAGTATATTGGATTTTTGTGCATTAATTCTCATACCAGTTGCAATTTTGAAAAGTGTGAGGCCCTCCGATAATAAGTCTGCATCCCTCTTTGAACCATCGCAAAAGATTAGTATATCATCCACAAAGAGTAAGTGGGTAATGGCCATCCCATTTGTTATTTTAATACCAAAGAAACCCCCACCCACTTTAGCATCTGCCAAGTAGCGACTAAGGCCTTCGGCTACAATGAGGAAGAGTAGAGAAGAAAGGGAGAAACCTTGTCGTATACCTCTTTCCGCTTGAAAAAAAGCAGTGGCAGAACCATTAAGTAGAATGGAGAAGGAGATTGTGTTCAAACAAGCTATAATCCAGTTGACGAAGACCAGTCTGAAGCCCAGATGAATCAGAAGCATTCTGATGTATAACCAGTTTACCCGATCAAAGGCTTTGGACAAATCTATTTTAATCACAGTTCATTTTAGCTTCTTTAGTTTAATGTTGTGTAGAGCTTCTTGTGCAACTTTGATAGCCTCAAGAATCTGTCTACCTTCGAGAAAGCGAAATTGTTCCCCGGAAATATGTTTTGAGAGAATTACCTTTAGCCTTCTACTGATTACCTTTGAGATAATCTTGTACAGACAATTACATAGGGAGATCGGTCGAAAGTATTCAAAGGAGGTCGGATTGTCTGTCTTAGGGATCAGTGATATGAAAGTAGAATTTATTGGGTTGTGTATATGACCTCTCACCCTCGATTCTTCAATCACCCTTAGTAGATCAGATCCAAGAATGTCAAAGCACCCCAAATAGAATTCAATAGGCCAACCATCTAGGCCAGGACTCTTCCCTTTTTGGAAAGAATGTAAGACTTCTATCAGCTCTTTTTTAGTAATTGGGGTCATTAAGGATCCAACTTCATCATCTTCTACAAATCTGGGGAAGAGCTGGGCCACCTTAATAATTTCAGCAATGGATGTCTCCTCCTGAGCCTTAAAAAGTGCCTTAAAATGATTGGTACCCAAATCGACTAGTTCATTGAACATTGTTACTTCCTCCCCCCTCTGATCCCTTAGGCTCCAAATGGTATTGGCCATATTCAGACCTTTGGCAAAGGCTTGAAAGAATTTTGTCTTTTCATCTCCACAAGCTAGCCACAACACCCGACTCTTTAACCTCCATTGTTCCTCTCTTTCTTCCAGGATGACCCTGCATCTTTTTTCCAAGCCATACAGATGGTATTTTGCTTTCTGACTATAGAACCCTCGTCCTGTCCCATCTTGTAGTTTTGCTAGTTCCAAGTCAATATCCCTCAGATGTTGATCATCTTTTAGTTGCTTCTCTCTAGCACAAGTTTTAGTTGCTTATTTGAGTCTTTTGAGGTTTTCAACAAAATGTATTGTCGCTAGGGTCTGGGTTTGTTCTGGTAGTTTCACCCATAATTCCTTAACTAGATCAAGAAAGGTTGGATCTGTGCGCCAACCCTCAAAGAATTTGAAGGGGATTAACACCCTACTAGATTTGGTCCTGAATTCAAACAGAATCGGAAGATGATCTAATTCTCCTCCATAAGTAACTCATTGTCATACTAAAGCAGAAGAATCCAGAAGATCATCTGTCAGTAAGAATCTGACCAATCGGTTGGCCATCCGATCTGACCCAACCCGTCTGTTACACCAGGTGGGAGAGAGTTTTTGGGGTTCCACGTCCACCAGCCCCCCCTGGTCCAGGAAATTTAGAAAGAAATTGTATAATGGGTTCGACGCAGCTCTAGGTCCCGAAGCCTCTGAGGCACCTAAAGAGAAATTGAGGTCTCCACCAAGTAGAAAGTCCTTATGCTTAAACCGATCACACTCATCTAATGAGTTCCAATAAATTTGTCTATCCTAGTGAGGACCATAGATGTTTATAACAGTTAAGTTGCGACCCAGGTCTGTGGAGTAGATAGTTAGTCTGATCCCTGAGATAAAACCCAAGACAGTTTCCAGTTTGCAGTTCCTTTTCTTCCATCTAGTGGCCAAACCCCCCAATCGGCCTCTAGCATCTACTGCTACGAACATCCATCCTGGGAATAGTGTTTCCAAGGTCTTAACCACTGATACGCTACCCCCTAGAGTTTCTTGTAGAAGAATGACATCTGGATTGTTCAACCAATCTTCTTAAGGACAATTTTTTAGTGGGGTTCGCCAACCCCCGGCAGTTGAAAGAGAGGAATTTCATGAGGTAACTCCTTCCTGGGGAAGCTTTGCTCTAAGAGCCCATTCGATTGAGGATTATCTACTTGATGCCAGGTCAATTCTGGCCCGGTCTTGTGCCAAATATAATTGTGATTTTCAACCCCTTCCTTTAACCACCGAGTGCGACTGGGGTAGTGGCCCCAACCCTCGACCATCCGTCAAGAGAGAGCCACTCTCCAAGAGGTCCTCCTTGACCACCAATCTACTCCTAATATGATAATGGACTCTATTGTCATCCGAAGAGGAGTTTGTTGAGGTTGAGGGTGAGGCAAAAGTGGTAGGGAGAGTGGAAAGACGTGAATTTTCCAAGGAGGATGGAGAGGGGGTTCATGTAGTAAGAAATAGAGCATCGCTAACTAGAGTGGGAGGCAGTCCGATAGAGTTCAAATTCACAGTCAACATTGAATCTCCCAGCACCCCCCCCACCCCCCCACCCCCGATTTTTTGGATGGAGTGACCAACAAGGGTGCAAAAACTGACGAGGAAGAGGAGAAGGGACAGTGGAGAGAGGCCAAACTGACTGAGGAATGAGTCTTCCCTCCCGAAGTAAGTGAAGGAAACACATAATTTACAACCGAATCAAAAGACTCCAAAGAAGAAAAAGAAGAAACTTCCAAAGTTGACTTACCCGTAAGTTCTAGATCACGATGAAGAAGGTTTTCCAAAGGAGGCGAAGAAGATGGACCATCTGCTGAAGGCATAGCTTGCCCAAATCTCTGATTGAAACCTCTACCCGAGTCCTGTCCCGCTGTGCGTACATCCCCAGTAGGTTGTTGCTCCTATCCTTTGGTTTCCCCAGCGTCCATCTGATGTTCCCATTTCTTTCTTGGAGGAGAGGAGGAGGAGCTTTTTCCTTTTTCCATCCGATCTTTGCCATTTTATGGTAGGGGGGAATTCACCATACCATGCCCATAGACGTGGCATATATGGCACCTAAAAGGGATTCCTTCATAGTACAGGGTTTGTACAAAGGTTCGGGCAGTAGATTCGATGGTAATCTACTGATATAAACCCTTTCGCAGATTAATCTGGACCAGAATTCGAGTCACTGTCATGTAAACTGTAACTTCAAAATACATATCAGCTTCAAGATATCTTCCCAAAATATTTCCAATTGCCGCAAATCGGTGTATATTCCAGTATTGCATCGGAAGGCCCGAGAGCCTAACCCAAATGGGTTCATCGTCAATATGTTCTCGCTTCGCATCAAAGGTTGGCATCGAACGTTTGAGTAGTGTAGGGGTGTTTGCAAAGATCCATACCTTCTTTAGTACCCAATCCACATCATCCAAGGAGGAGAAGACAAAGGCAAACCACCCTCTAGTAAGTATCCTAATGTGGGGAATCTTGGAGATCTCTGGTAGCCAGAAATTGGTAACCCTATTTTTGAGGAAATCCATACCCAGTTTTTTCCCCCTAACCCTTCCCACCACTGCTCTTTCTGTGAAGTCAAAGACCCTATCTATGGAAATGTCCTCACCAAAGACAAGCCGCTCAGAACCAATCCTTTCCCAGCACACTTGACAACTTTTGATTGTCGTCCTTCCAAGTTGATCTGGGCTTTGCTCGATTTTTTCCCCTTTTGTGAATTACTGGAGGGGATGCCCTTCTTGGGTTCAATGGAAGTATTAGTAGAAAAAGAAGAGTCGACCTCGTAGCCTGCGACCCCAAGTTTCGTATCCCCAACCTGCTCGACTTCCACTAGGAATTTTGATGGCAAAAAACCTTGTGTGGCAGTGAAACCTTATGAAACCCCGATTGGTCGCTCAATAAACTGGGTCTCAAGCAGGTCCGAGAAAGGTGCACTATACCCAAAGGATAGCTCCCCCATGGAAAACCCTGGTCTCCCTTCGAAACCCTCTAGTGGCTCAATGTAAAAGGATAGTTTACCACCCCATCCTTTGGAGTATACCGAACCATCTGAAGGTGGCAGTTGTTGTTCCAAAGAGGAGGTCAGACCTATCCAATCTGCCACCGAAAACCCCGAGCCTCCTAACTCCTCGCTTCATGGCAAAAAACTATCGTTGTCCCTCTACCTTGTGAGCTCGGTGTCAATTAATTCACCTGTCGCCTGCCAGATACTAGCTAGAACGCCTCCCTACGATAATGCCAGAGATGGTGAGGTGTGACCTGCGGCATCCAAGGAAAAGGAGATGCCCTTTTCTTGTAGCGACTTCATGCTTCGGTAAAGGGCCCAAACAACACTGATCTTACTCCAAAAACTGTGGTAGTCGCGAGGTCCTTGGTCACTTCTGACTAACAGAACCAATACATGCTCAAATTGCCTCTGCCATTGTTGCAAACCCTCATTCGACTCCCAAGTCTCTCATTTTCAATTTTTTTCCTTCGTACCTCCATAAACAATAATTATTTAATTGATCATAATATATATATGGTTAGTGTTGGATCGTTTGCATTAAATACAGAATTGTTTGATGGATTACTTAATTGATTTTATGGACAATATCCACTCTTTCCCCTCCTCTTTCACTTTTCGCTAAGTAAAATCCCCTCGCCTTCCCATATTCATTATCCACTCCATGTTCCTAAAATTTAATTACAGTTAAGAGGAACTCTGTATTGTAACAATTTCAATTCACAGTTTCTTAGATGGATTACAGTGATATGTTCTTGGGTTTACACTACAGTTGATTGTTTGTTGTCTATGACCAGTAATCGTGATCTTTTCCCCCTCATTTTAACATGTTTCACTCATTACAACCCCTCGCATATCCCAGAACCTTTGTTCAGCCCCTGCTCATTGACAACAATTAGAAAATTTGTATGGATTGGATTGCATGAGTCTGATATGTTGTTGAGCCAAAATTTATTTCATATTTTAAAAGGAGTTGTCATGTATGATTGTTAAAGAGAGAATTTTCTAATCAATTATGCATACATGAATGAGATTTTTTAGCCAAGGTAGCCATGTTAGAGGTAACCAAGGAAGAAGTAACTGGAACAGGGGCCCTAGAAGGCCAAGATTCTCCATACACTTTGATGTTGACTCGCAAGAGTTAGGCCAGCTATTTCAGGTTGGGTTTTTTAATTGGATTGGGAAAGGAGTGGTCCAACCTAGGTTTGAAAGGCCTCCCTTCCAAGCCCCATAGGTCCTTGGTATCCCCGTGCTCCCTCATGTCTCATTGCATCTTGAAGTTCCTGAAAATGACGGATGGCAAGAGATTTTCCACCCGACAGTCTCCCAACATCGTGGCTAGCCCAATTTGTCTTTACCTGCTCCCCCGTCTATCAATCAAATTGTCCAAGATGCCCCTATCCACTCACCAATTCAGTCTTCCCATGCGAGTAAAAGGCTGAAAATCGAGGCCCACCATGCCCCTGACAAGGGAAAATCCATTGATGCCCCTTCCTAACCCTCCAAAGGCTCTGATAAATTTGTGTCCTCCCGCATGCATTTGAGGGATGATTGCTCTCATGTGATCAACGAGATTAGGCCTAAAGTCTTAGCACAACCAAAGGCAAATTCAAAGAGATCAAAAGGTGACAACAACAACAAGGGAAGGATTGCATCTCAGAGTGGAAAATATGGATTTTAAGTTTTTTATTTTATTTATAAATTGATGATAACGGTTGACTTCTGGAATTTTGCACAACACATTATTTATTGGATATATGAGTAATATATTTTGGAAATAATTTCAATTATTATTGAGATAAATTGTCAAATATGAATGTGATGATGGGAATCACAAGGAGGGATGTTTTGTTTAATTAACTAGTTGTGTTGTGAATGTTAAAAGCTAAAGGGAGACACAAGGGGTCCCACCTATTAGTTATTATTTACTTAAAAAACCCTTATTATGATTATTACTTTTACCCCTTAACTAAAAAAGTTGGTTGATTTTTTGTTAACTTAACTAAAGAAGTAGTTCAACTACTTCAACCAATTCCAATTTGCTTAAAGGCAAAAGAAAAGGGAGGAACAAGAGGAGAATAGAAGGAGAAGCATACTAAGGTTTTCTCTTTGAGTTTTTGTTGAGATAATTCAGTTTTCATTCATTCCTTTGAGTTCTATTGTAGATAGCAAGATTCAGGGTTGAATTACATCATTCAGACACTTGTTTTTTAGAGGTGTTGATCTATCTTTGATAGTCTGTGTAGACTTGTCTGTTTGTGAATTAGTTTTCATGAMTGACAAAGTCTATTGTGYAGAGTCTAGTGGGAAGCAATCTATGGCAAGCTGATCCAACTTTTCAAGTTCAGTTTTTTTTATTTTCTATCAAAAGTCCTTTCGTATGTTTCATCGGGGACGTCTAAGTTTGACTTTGGTCCAAAACTTCCTCAGGAAATTTTGTAAAGAGAACGATTCTTTAATGAATTGGAATGAAATAAAGGATTGCTTTATGTCTCATATGTGTTGATTATTGACTTAGTGTCTTTACTTCTGTCAATATATCTATTTCAGCATCTGATATGTTCAGAAAATTACATAAAAAATGATTTTTTCAGCAAGTTTTTAATTATAAAAAAACAGCCTAAGCACTTGTAAACAATACTTGTGAATTAGGATATCAGTTTTGATGGCTATAAACATAGGGTGATATTCTCGTCTAACTTTCTTTAGCCAAGAAGGATCTGAAGATGTTTGAGTAAGATCATTTCATATCTTTTCCTCAACATTTATTTAGCGACCATACTGGGGAGATCTTCAATATCTCTCTGGTTAATTTTTATGCTTGATTAGCATCGAATACATATTTTTTTATGATATTAGTGCCCAATAACATTGGGAAGCTAGACATAGACAACCTATAAATCAATAGTAACCTTCTTGTTCCTTTAGTTTTGGCCTTACTTTCATGTCCTTAGACTCTCGGTTTTTCTAGAAGAAGAAGAGGCTTATCACCTGAAATTAATCCTATTGTTGAAATAGGAAGAAGGAATGTTGTGTTGTCAACCCAACAAAGTTCTCTAAGGAGAACTTTGTTTGATTCTTCTAGTTCGTCTTTATCTCCTTCATCTATCATCCTCAAGATGGCATCTAATGGTGGCTCTGGTGGCACTGGAAGTGATTCCTCCTCTCGGTCTTAAACTTCGTCAGTGATTGGTAGCTTATATAGCCACCATATCCCTATCCAGTCTACCACAAATCCCACCAAAATTATTAAAAAGTATGGGCTTTTTCAGTTCGAAGAAGACACCACAACCACACCGTGGCATGTGTCCTCTCCTCTTAAACTAGCACCTGCTACTTGTCCACTTCCTAAATTCAAAAAGTATCTCCCCAGGTTCTCGAGAAATAACATTGTCACTACAAACAAACACTTGGTGGCATTTTCTAATGTTTGCCACAACATAGGAGCCAATGACAACGATATTGGCATGTGCTTATTCGTCAATTCCTTGTAAGGGAAGGTTGCGATCGATTTCTTTAACCTTCCTCCTAAGATTTTGTCCACTTGCAAGGAGTTAGTTTATTGGTTCAGGTCCACCTATGGGAAATCTAAAATCCTAGCTGAGCAGTTACATGAGTATAATAACATTGCCTATAAGGATGGTGAAACCATCAAGTCCTTCAACTTGTGTTTCACTAAGGTATACAATCAAATCCCTCATTCGACCTCAAAACCAAGCCGCTTTCATGCATTATTACAATGTATTACCTTCTTTCTATCATGATAGGCTTGAGGAAAAATCCATTGATAACCTCGGTTCCGCTCTACATACTTGTCTAGAGTATGAAGAATAGTTCGAAAGAACAGGTCTTCCTCAAGGAGAATCGGTTAAACAGACAGACATGTTCGCCCTATTACAGCTAGTACAAGATATGAATAATCGTATGATAGCGTATGAGAGAAAAGGAAATGTCTCCCCTCTCACACCTGGAGCTTCATCCTCTTCTGCACCACCCTTTAGAAACCCAATTGAAAATAATTTTCAGCCCAAGGCTATCTTGCCTCGAAGTTGGTGTAACTTTTACGAGGAAGCCACATGTGAGGTAAGGAAGAGTGCCAGAGATAAGATCTTTGGTAAAAGACCAGAAACTACCATCGTTGTCCTAGATTTTGCAGAGCCGGAGGATGTCATGATCATCAATACTAGGAATAAATCCTACACTCCGAAAGGCAAATATGATCCTCCCCGCAATTCTTCTAGCCCAAGCTCATCATCATCGGCTGCTATAGTTCAGGTTCCTAAGGTTCCTGACAGTCAAGGAATTATTTCTCCTCTTCCAAATACAATATTCTGAATTAGTTGGCCAAAATCAAAGCAGATTCCACCCTCCTAGACATGGTTGTCGTTCATGAACAATAGAGGCATCTAAGACAATTCATGGAAGGAAAGGATTCTGTTGTAGCCAACCTGTCTGAAGAGGTGAATGAAGAGGATTCACATGTAAATAAAGTAGGTGTACATAACTTTAGATACCCTATAAAAAATCCCCCTTTTTATATTTCTATTAAGATTATGGATAAGATTGCCCATTGTTGCCTCATTGATGGCGGTTCGGGCCCAAGTGTGATGTCGAAGATTATTATGGAAGAGCTAGGCTTGTCTTGTACAAATGAAAATGCCAGAAGCATGCTCTCCTATAATAGTCTACAACAAACAACCATATGTGAGATTAAAGATGTGACCTTAGTTTTGTGTGCACACCCTGAAATAAGGACAACCCTTAGCATTCAGGTAATCGACATGTCAGTAAGCAATTACTCAATCATCTTAGGAAGAGATTGACAAGCTTTGGCGGGTGGATACCTCGCATTCAACGGGACACACTTGTCCATTCCTCAGAATGGAAAAAACATTATAGTCCTTAGAGAGGGAAGGATTTCACCTTACATAGAAAGTGTTCCACAACCAAATGTGAACTATGTCGAAGAGGACCTAGGGGTGTATTCCATCTTTTCTGAGGAAGATAATGTCCCCTTGGAACATATTGATTTAGATGATGGTATGTGGCACATGCACTTCAATGGTTCGTGCTCTAGTGAAGGTAACAGAGGTGGCATAATCTTATACTCTCCTAGTGGGAAGATTCATAATTTTTCTTACAGGTTGGAGTTTGCTTGCACAAATAATGTCACTGAATTCAAAGACTTATTATTAGGCATTGAAGACATTTATAATCTTGGTTGTGGTTGCCTTTCAGTTTTTGGGGATTCTGAGCTTTTTGTGAACCTTGTATGTAATATTTACTCTCCTAGCAACAAGTTGATGAAACAATATACCCAAACTGTTTGGGCACTTATCTCGAACCTATTATCTTTCAACATCACTCATGTTAAGATGGAATTGAACTCAATGGTTGATCGGTTAGCTGTTTTTGCAGCCTCTCCTAATCGACAACTTCTGCCACATAGACCTGACTGTACGTTTCAATCTCTATATCGTCCACATATTCCTGACAATATAGAATCTTGGCAGGTCTTCCCTAGTAGTGAGAGCATCTGTGCTTTCATTCAAAATGAACCCTATAAGCCCAAGGAAGTCATATTCATATAATATAACAAGATTCGCAAAGGCTTGACTCCTCTAGAGAGTTCATTTTCATCAAGTGATGTAGGCAATAAAGAGAAACAAAAAGAAGAGGAGTCAAAAAGGAAGGTGGGTGAAACCATCTCCTTGAACATTGGGACACTCGAGTCTCCAAAGAATGTTAAAATAGGTGCCCGATGTTCTGATGAAGAGAAAATAAAGTTTGCCAAGCTACTTTGTGAATTTCAAGATGTTTTTGCTTGGTCTTATGAGGATATTCGTGGTTTTGATCCTGGTCTTATACAACATGCTATCCCCATTAAGGAATGCATAAAACCAGTTAGGAAAAAACAAAGACCTATCAACCCTGCACTGGAAGCAACTATTCGAAGGGAGTTGGAAGATTTATTGAAGGCTGGAATCACCTTTCCAGTCAAGTACCCTGAATGGGTTTCCATATTGGTTCTCGTTCTGAAGGTCACTGATCATGTTAACTTTTGCATTAATTATCTCACATTCCATCCCCCTAATACATAAATGATTCTGCAGCAAGTTGTAAGCTCACAGATGAGGCCCTCACTTGACAGTTTTTTTGGTTGCAATCAAATCAAAGTAAAAAGGGCAGATGCTTACAAAACCACCTTTATCACTAATTGGGGTATCGTGACTTGTGAACATATGCTTTATGGCTTACCTGATGCAAGTACCACTTTTAAAAGATTTATACAAATAAATCGTGACAAATTGATCGGTATTCATATCTATCTTGATGATCTAATTATATACGTTAAAGGGCTGCTAATTACCTTGGAGTTTCAACTATGGCTGGGTCCCTTCAAAATCGCTTTTGTTCGGGGTACTAACTCTTACATTCTAAAAGATTTATAGGAGCGATTATTCTCCTACAACATTAATGGTTCTCACTTGAAACATTATATGGACCCAACTTAAAAAGTTTTAACGCTGTTTAGATTTTATGTATATTAGTAGTCTAGCTCTGCTTTCATTTTTCCACTATTTTTCATTTATGCTTTTATAATAGTTTGATTTATGCTTTCTGCTTTTAACAATTTCCTGTTGCTTTTACATTTCCGTCACTTTATTTCTGTTGTTTTAAATTTTGCAAATTTAATTTTGTCATGATTTTTATTGCTTTTTCATCTTTTAGTTAATTTTGGGTCAAGAATAACATGTTGGATCGGTTCTATCGCAATGACACTCCTGCAAGATATTGTTAGTCAATAACAATCAAGCTTACACAATTGTTATAATGTTCCCCCTGAAATCACTTCAATTTGTTATCTGCTTCCACTGTTGTCTTATAAAGAAATTGGTCATGTCCAGCTTATGCTTTCCATTTCTTCATCCATTTGAGAATTTAAAAGATCAAGTCCATAATTTTTCTCCTTGAAGTAAAGAGCAGATTCCCGGTCATTTTTCCATGAGTTATTCCCAAATTCCCTGTCATTTTTCCATTAAATCCGCTCACTTCCCCTTGTTGCATAATCTTCCTGGTTATATCTTTTTGATATGTTGTTCTTGGTCTGTGAAACCATGTGTTCTGAGTTCTAAATCTGTTGAAAGAAAATTTCCCTGTGGAGTCGCCAGTTTGTTGACGATAAAAATCGCAACGAGGATTTCGCCCGCAAAGTATTGCTAAAAGTCTATTATTATAAGTTAATGATATATATATAATACTACTAGGTGAGACCCCTTGTAGATTGGAGGATCAGATCTGGTTCTTATTTGATGTTTATGTTGTTGTTCGACATTGCGCACAGGGTTCTACATAATTGGTTTTATTTGCGACATAATAGCAGATGGATAATGCGTATTATTTGTTGGTTCTGATTACTCTAAGCTCTAAATTCCATATTGTATGAATGGCTTATATTCACTATTATCACATTGTTATTAGCGCCATGATTTGTTACATGTTGCACCTACACAAGAGACATGTTAGCTGTACTAAGATATAAAAGCAATATGATAAAAAAAAATCCAAGGAAGAGGAGCTATCCTATACTATACTATGCTACATTATACACAAATGAAATTAAAAGGATTATTGTTAGTCCTAGCTAACAAAGTTAGTGGTTATACGATGTATTGAGTTATATGAAGGCACATTCGATAGGTTTTGTGGTATGTTTGGCAATGGTTAATGTGATATGGGGTGGTGCACTTGGAAAGTAATGGATGTTAGTTTTGATGCATAGATTAATTGAATGGATTAATGGATGGTTGGATGGCGTGTATAAGTAATTGAATGAGTAGAGGATGTAAGCGACGTGCATTTACTACACGACACTCCATACCTCTCCCACTGGTCATCACCCTAGCTTGGCTATTGTTCAATTGTTGTTCACTATGGTTAAGCTATGATTTTCATGCAAGAAAAGAACTGCTCGACCAAGCTCGCATTTTTCAAGATTTTTGGTTATAGGTATGTCTTTTCTGCCATCCATGAACTCACTCTGATTATTAAATAGATATTGGCTCGATGATGTATTGGTCTGTGTTTTTCTTAGGGCTGGAAACTATGTAAACTTGTGATATTTCTCTAGAATGGTTGGTTGAGTGTATTCATTGTAAATGAAAAAATTGAATAGTTGAAGTCACGATTTCATTGATGATTCTGTGTAGTGGAATCCATGAAGGCTATTTATTGTTTTATGGGTTTTGGTTGGAGGATTTCATTTGGTCCAAACTTGTTGGTCGTCTCCACACAGTTTTTGTAAACATACCGAATCGTATTTGGTGTTATGGGGTTGTTGTGTTTGTTTTTGAACTACCCTGGGTCACTGCATTTCGTTTTCCACCGGGTCGTGGGCCCCTATATGATTTTGGTTTCTGCATAGTTGGTTATGGTGGCTATTATTCCAAGAGGCTTGCTTTAGGGTTGTTTGCTATTACATGGCTCTGCATTTTCACCAACATTATTCGGTTTTTTAGGAAAACCACCAGGGTTATACCCATACGCGTTCTCGGGGTTATTACTGGCCAATAAGGAGCCTTTGCTCCTCTGCTCATAGTCTCTCCTACCTGGTGTGAATGCTCACCCTATCATACAAGTTAATTATTATATGGCATGTGTGTCCACCATGTTGTTTTGAAGGGTTCTCACCTGCTGTTAATATGGTTGACTCCAGTCTCCTTGTGTTTCAATGATCGAACAAACCCTTGACTATTTTCTAGTTTTCGTTGGTACCGAGCCCGATTTTGATTAACTCAACAGTCACACTCTGTCGGTTATCTAGTTGACTATTATAGTTGTTGGGTAGTATTGCCAGTGGGTTGATTATTGGCTCGTCCCTGTTGATCGGGTTAATTACAGAGTTGATGGAATAGCATTGACAATGGTTTTTATTATTGGTATTTAGTCGCTACATTATGTATTATAACAGTCGAATCAATAACTCAGCATGGCTAATTGGTTGATTTGAGAAATGAAATGGGCACACAGTCGTTGCCTCTTGTGTTGTAATAGTTGGATTGTTAACTCAACATTGTTTTATGGTTTGATTGAGAGTATGCCTCTTGCGTTATGCGTTGGGTTGTGTGTTTCCTACAACATGGTATAAGTTGAAATGATGGTTGTTCTTACTTTGTGTTTTAATTGCCAATCGAGATTATTGCAATTTAAAGTCGTGATAGTTGTGACTTGGTTGTCTCCTGTGTATGTTTTATGGATATCGTGCATTTTATCAGAGATGGGCACGGGTTTTATAGCAGTATGGTTTCATTACAAGTTAATTGTTAAATTGATTAGAGGAATGGAATCATGCACGATTTTAAAAGAACTTGTGTCTATGTTTGATTTGAGGAGATAATTTATGGACAATGGTTGATGGTTTGGATGCTGAACAAAGTCGATACAAATGACTGTGTGTTCATTTGGAAATTGTTTTAAATATTAAATGGGACAAATGAGAGGAAACATAATTCTTATAGAGATTGTTTTGGAAGGAATATTATTTTGAGTGTGATTTCATTGTGTTAAAGATTTAAATGTGAACAGTGAGCAAGTTTACACACAGTAATGGTTAAATTATAAACAGTAATTGTTTAATTGATCACAATAACTATTTGGTTTGTGTTTGATCTTTTGCATTAGATACATAATTGTTTGATGGATTACTTAATTGATTTTATGGACAATATCCACTCTTTCCCCTACCATTATTTCACTTTTTGCTAATTAAAATCCCCTCGCCTTCCCATATTCATTATCCACTCCCTGTTCCTAAAATTTAATTACAGTTAAGAGGAACTATATATTGTAACAGTTTGAATTCACAGTTTCATGGATGGATTATAGTGATATGTTCTTGGGTTTACACTACAGTTGATTGTTTGTTGTCTGTGAGCAGTAATTGTGATCTTTTCCCCCTCATTTTAACATTTTTCACTCAATACAACCCCTCACATATCCCAGAACCTTTGTTCACCCCCTACTCATTGACAATGATTAAAAAATTTGTATGGATTAGATTGCATGAGTCTGATATGTTGTTGAGCCCAAATTTATTTCATATTTTAAAAGGATTTGTCATGTATGGTTGTTAAAGAGACTATTTGTTAATCAATTATGCATACAGGAATGAGATTTTTTAGCCGAGGTAGCCACGACAGAGGTAATCGAGGAAGAGGTAATTGGAACAGGGGCCCTAGAAGGCCAAGATTCTCCTTACACTTTGATGTTGACTCCCAAGAGTTAGGCCAACTATTTCAGGCTGAGTTTTTTACTTGGATTGGGCAAGGAGTGGTCCAACCTAGGCCTGAAAGGCCTCCCTTCCAAACCCCACAGGTCCCTGGTATCCCCGTGCCCCCTCATGTCTCATTGCAGCCTGAAGTTCCCGAAAATGACAGATGGCAAGAGATTGTCCACCCGACAGTCTCCCAACATCATGGCTGGCCCAATTTGTCTTTACCTGCTCCCCCGCCTATCAATTAAGTTGTCCAAGTTGCCCCTATCCACTCACCAGTTCAGTCTTCCCATGTAAGTAAAAGGTTGGAAACCGAGGCCCACCATGCCCCCGACAAGGGAAAAGCCATTGCTACCCCTTCCTCACCCTCCAATGGCTCTGATAAATCTGTGTCCTCACGCATGCATTTGAGGGATGATTTCTCTCATGTGATCAACGAGATTAGGCCTAAAGGCTCAGCACAACCAAAGGCAATTTTAGAGAGATCAAAAGGTGACAGCAACAACAAGGGAAGAATTGCATCTCAGATTGGAAAATATGGATTTTAAGTTTTTTTTATTTATAAATTGATGATAACAGTTGACTTCTGGAATTTTGGACAACACGTTATTTTTTAGATATATGAGTAATATTTTTTGGAAATAATTTCAATTATTATTGAGATAAATTGTCAAATATGAATGTGATGATGGGAGTCATAAGGAGGGATGTTTTGTTTAATTGACTAGTTGTGTTATGATTGTTAAAAGCTAAAGGGAGTCACAAGGGGTCCCACCTACTAGTTATTATTTACTTAAAAAACCCTTATTATGATTATTACTTTTCCCCCTTAACTAAAAAAGTTGATTGAGTTTTTGTTAACTTAACTAATGAAGTAGTTCAACTACTTCAACCAATTCCAATTTGCTTAAAGGCAAAATAAAAGGGAGGAACAAGAGGAGAATAGAAGAAGAAGCATACTAAGGTTTGTTCTTTGAGTTTTTGTTGAGATAATTCAATTTTCATTCATTCCTTAATTCATTAGAAGCCTAATTCTTTTTTATGATAGCAGGATCCTATTGTAGATAGCAAGATTCAGGGTTGAATTACATCATTCAGACACTTGTTTTTCAGAGGTGTTGATCTATCTTTGATAGTCTGTGTAGACTTGTTTGTTTGTGAATTAGTTTTCATGACTGACAAATGATATTGTGCAGAGTCTAGTGGGCAACAATCTGTGGCAAGTTGATCCAACTTTTCAAGTTCAGTTTTATTTTATTTTATGTCAGAAGTCCTTTTGTATGTTTCATCGGGGACGTCTAAGTTTGACTTTGGTCCAAAACTTCCTCGGGAAATTTTGTAAAGAGAATGATTCTTTAATGAATTGGAATGAAATAAAGGATTGCTTTATGTCTCATTTGTGTTGATTATTGACTTAGTGTTTTTACTTCTGTCTCTATATCTATTTCAACATCTGATATGTTCAGAAAATTACATAAAAAATGATTTTTTCAGCAAGCTTTTAATTATAAAAAACAGCGTAAGCACTTGTAAACAATACTTGTGAATTAAGATATCAGTTTTGATGGATATAAACATAGGGTGATCTTCCCATCTATCTTGCTTTGGCCAAGCAGGATCTGAAAACGTTTGAGTAAGATCATTTCATATCTTTTCCTCAACAATATGTACATAATGCAATTAAATGCATCATTGTGTTATAAGTTAAAATAACCATCAATGATTCCTCTCTATATAGGAGCATTCATGCATTGTGTATACTAGACAAGATTGTTGTTATGACAAAGTGTACTCGAGCCCTTATGTCCATTGGTCTTATGGTGCAACTATTGTAACGAGGTGCATTAACACTACATAATCATCATGAAGCACTAAAAGCTAAATGACATTGTGTCAATAACCAATTTCCAACAATGCGATAGTTTTGTTTTAATGTAATGAAAAAAACAACAACAAACAAACAAACAAACAAAACAGAAAGAAAAAAACACAAAAACACAAACAAAACCAAAAACCAAAACAAAAACAAAAATAAATAAATAAACTAAATAATAATAATATTAACTAACAAACAAAATAAATACCAAAAATCTTTAAAATATATACAAAATTTCATTAAGATATTCACAAAAACTCTCTTATAATTGTGTAGGTTTTGGAAAATATTTATTTGAAATTTTTTTCCATATCTTAACACTAAAAACCTCAAAACCTCCATATCTTAGCACTATAAACCTCCATTGAAATCTTTTTTTTTAACACTAAAAACATCCATTGAAATCTTTTTTCACTGGTGTCTTTGTGCTTTCTTTAGCCAATTTGGAAACTATCCATGATGAAAGCACACATAAACTAGGTAAAAAGGTGAAAGGTCTATTGCACTAGGCTAAGCATTCATAAATATTATATTTCCACATGTAAAGTTAAGCGTAGTACAATATTCATCACTCTACGTTGTGCAACGAGGATTGGTAAGCGCGAAATAGATGATTCTTTGCAAATTCCAAGTTAAAAAACACTTGAATTATTTATACAACAGGAATAACAAAAAAAACACTATTGGATTTAGGGAAGCATTCTTGGAGCTCAAGAGAGAAGAGTGTACTTGGAAGAACAAGACAAGTCTATTCCTTTAGTTTTAAAAACAAGCCATACTTTGGAAAATGTCAAATTCAAAATTTCTTTTCTTATTAGGATAGCACAAGAGGATACATATATGTTTAGAAAATGTCTAATTCAAAATTTCGAAAACATAAAGATGATACATATATGTTTGAGATAGTTGCTACCAATAGTTTTAATATTTGGGGAATTATAGAATTTATGTACAATCAAGGAAAAGATAAAGTCATTAAAGATTAGAGATGCATGTAGCTAAGAAAAATAAAGAAAGACAAACATTATTATTGATTATTAAATATAAAATATTATATATATGTTTGAGGTAGTTGTTAAATTTTAATATTTGGGGAATTGTAGAATTTAAGTACAATCAAGAAAAAGACAAAGCCATTAAAGATTAGAGATGCATGTAGCTAAGAAAAATAAAGAAATGCAAACACCACTATTGATCACACAAAAAGACAAAATGTTACAGATAACATAAATTAATAAATGGATTGTAGATAGAGGAAATAAGGAATATAATTTGATTGACAAATTGGAAAAATAGAATCCAAATTCATTATGTTACGAAATTTTGATAATGTTGCTCGAAAAGAGTTAGAAGAGTAGCAAAAGACATGCCAATTCCTAAATCATGATCAAACAAGAAGCTTGGAAGATTCGTAGAATGATATAAGAGCTTAATGACAAGTTCTTGAAGGTAATTCAAGAATTTAAAGAGTTCAATGTTGAAGTTGAGAATAACATCCCAGAGTTGGTACCCATTTTGCGGGATTTGCAAGGTTGTAAAGACAACGATAGTAGTTGGGGCCTATTGTTGCCCCATTTTGTAGATTTTCTTATGTGTTCCCAATAGACTTGAGACACCAACATGCCCCTTTTTTTACTATATCTTTGGATAAGGTGGATGTCATCTTGTGGTTGAGCTAAGATTTTAACTCCTTTGAGTTAGTTATAACTACTTTGTGTGTGTGTGTGTGTGTGTGTGTAAAGATGGAGATGTAAGTGTTAGTTCACATGTTGTTGAGCAAGTGTATGACTCTTGTTAAGAGTATCACACTCCATGGGAGAGACTCTCAATGAGGGTGTTTTGACTTGTAGCCCCTTTTCATTTGTTTTTAGCATTCACTTAAATTTAGGTGCACTACTTAAGTTGTTACACAAAAATATGTAGTGTCGCATAAAAATGTGTGGAGTGAGTGAGTTGGCACATGAGGTCATGTGCCTACCTATCCATGGCACATGTAGAGCACATTTCTTAAGAAGCATCCTTGGCACATGGGAGGTGCACTATTGGAATTTTTTTTATCTTGGAGAGTGCATGAGTTGGTTAGGGTTAAGTGGACGTAGTATAGGGCTTAACCCTTTACTTGTTACTAACTCCTTCTCTTACCTCTATAAAAGGAAGGAGGGACACATCATTTCATTACATTGGTTTTGATAGTTGGCTAAGGGTAGAGTGAAGACTAGAGTAGTTGTGATAGCTAGTTGCTTGGTCTTATTTGCATTGGTCACTTGGGAGAAAATGGTTTGTGGTTATGTAATCTCATTTTCATTATAATAGAAACATATGTGATTGATGTTCCAAATTTGGCATGATGATCTAATTTTTAAGACATGGTTTTATTTTTTGTTGTAGTTGATTTAGTATGGTGATGTAATAAATAGTTGGGTTGGTGTTGAGATGATTTTGCATGCTTATATGGTTTTCAAGTCTAATGTATAATCAATGCTTGGTTGGTGTTGGGCTAGTTTAATTTCTAAATCTGATTCTTAGACTTCATTTTATTAGATCTAGTATCTAGCTGATGTTGGAATTATCTAAACTTTAGATATACAATGTCTATGCTCTTGAATATTTCTTACAACATTTTGATGTATGTGGATCATAATATTTGACAGGTGTTTTAGAAGGTTTTAGATTAAACTTCAAGGGTTGAAGTTCTATGGGTGTAGATCCAATGTTATGAGGAAAATTTTTAACATGGTATCAGATATATACTGCTATATTTTTATGTCCAAGTGCCAATGGAATTCAACTACTTATAAGAGAGAGATAAGAATGGAAGATTTTATCAAATCTAATGCCCCAAAACTCTAGTGATTAGAGTAAATACATGCATGTAATAGGCACCAAGACTTATGAGAGGTTAGTGGATGTGGTGCTCATGAAACTCCAAATGATCGAAGTAAGTTTTTATATGCTCGAGCAGGGTGGTTTGAATATGTGATAGGTTTTTTCTTTGGTTTGATCAAAAAAAAATTATAGGGAATTGCAGGAATGGATAACTTGATGTCAGATCTTCGACAGTATAATTGACTAGAGGAAGCTTCCAAATTCACCCCCTTGGAAATGCATGTTTTGCATGCTAATGGAGGAGATGGATCTCTAGAGCATAGTTGAAGGGAAGGCTACATTTCCCACCAATCCCCAATAGTTGGTTTACTATGAGAAGAAATTGGTAAGGAAAAGAGGATCATCTTGGATTCCATGAAGGATCACTTGATTCCTCATATCACAAAAAAATTGGCAAAGAATATGTATGAAGCATTGGCTTATCTATATTTATATTTAATCCACTTTCTAACCTTTGACATCAATGACAATATTTTATTCAACACTACTTAGAGTTTCTACCATTATTACAAAGAGGAGGGGAGAGAGAGGGCATCCTTGGTGCAGTCCTTTGTTGATTTGAAAGAAATTTGTTAGTCGACTGTTCACAGGGGGAGCAATAAATAAACCACTTATACATGAAGCCACCCACTAAATGAAGATGGAGTTGAATCCAACTCGATCTAAAACCTGAAAAAGAAATCCATGTCTAACACAGTCAAAAGTATTAGCCATATCCACTTTTATAACCATACCTCGATTTTTGGCTTGGACTCTTGTATGGATAACTTCTTGTACAAAAAAAAATGTTGTCCATTATTTGTCTGTCCTGCATAACACCTCCTTGGTTAGAGGAAACAATTTTTGGCATGATTTTTTTTTAAGCGGGAGGCAATGATTTGAGTTAGAATTTTATAAGAAGAGTTGCATAGTGATATTCATTGGAATTAGGAGAAAGAGGTTGGATTGGTCTCCTTGGGAGTCACGGCTAAAATAGAGGAATTGGTATTCCCACCAAGTCTCAAGGATCATTGAGTGAAGAGTAAAATCCCCTTGAGTTCATGCTTAATCAACTCCCAATAATGTATGTAGAAGGAAATTGTGAAACCATCTAGTCCCAGATCCTTTTTCGGTGCCAAACTCCATATTGCAGCGAAAATTTCAGATTCCATTATTGGTTCGGTTAAGGCCAAGTTCTCTTAAGTAGTAAAAATATTCATTATATGTTCTAACATAGAGTCCACGTTACTTGCCCCCACCTCTTCTTGTTGGGCATACAAAGCAACAAAATGAGCCTTAGCAACCTCTTTTATACCATCAAACTCAGTCACTTTTGTGCCATCTTCCAAAGTGATAGTGGAAACATTATTCATTGATTGTCTAGCAATAGCTTGATTGTGGAAAAATGTTGTATCCCTGTCTCTGGATTTAAGCCAAAGGCTTCTAGATTTTAGTTGCCATAGTTCTTCTTCTTGTTGAAATAATGTAACTGCAAAGAGTATTCTTATTATTATTGATATATTATTTATAGGATCAAATCCCCATTGTGGATTGATCATGTCGGTAATTGTATTAGGACCAAAATCCCCTTTTGCGGATTGGTCAACAGACAATTG
>ML782712.1:87627-98037 GCA_009831015.1 Picea engelmannii
TCTGACCTATTTGTTAGATGTAAAGCAAGATGATGATGTGTTCCTTGATTTTGACCTAGTTATTAGACGTAAAGCAAGATGATTCCTTGCTTCTGACCTAGTTGTTAGACATAAAGCAAAATGTGACTGACACTGAGCTACCAGCTTATCAGCTGTGACATTGAGCCAGTGTAGTACTATGATGTGCCAGCCTAGTGCTGTGATGAGGTATCATTTTTTTACTGATACATATTGATGCAGATGATGATGGCATTCTTTCGAGAATGACGATGTTGTCGATGAAGAAAACTTCCGATGACTCGTAAATATGCCAACTAATGTTCCAAGATGATATTGAGGATATTGTCCTCCTGATGCCACTGATGGTGCAAACCTCTCTTGCCTGATGTTGTTGAAGAATACCCTTCTTGTTAAGGGGGAGTGTTGAAATAATGTAACTGCAAAGAGTATTCTTATTATTATTGATATATTATTTATAGGATCAAATCCCCATTGTGGATTGATCATGTCGGTAATTGTATTAGGACCAAAATCCCCTTTTGCGAATTGATCAACAGACAATTGTAATAAGTAGAATAAGAAGTCGGCCCCAAGTTATTATTGAGACCCAGAAATATAATAAAGGTGGGTTTACCCACCCAGAGTGAGAAGTCGGCCCTGCCAGTGAAGACACTTCACACGTGCTAGATTTATATATATAGAGAGAGGCTAGCGCCTCACTTTATCACACAACACACTTGCTCATTTTCTAAGAGGCAAGCTGCAACTTACCAGTTGGAGAGAGGGAGAAGAGTGGCACATCTTTTGGAGAGGACTATATGTATTGGTTTGAGTTATCTCTTGACATTGTATTGGCAATTTATGATAAGGAAGTTTTTGCTGGGTTTTCTTCCCCTAGAGGGTTTCCCAGGATAAATGATGTGTCTTTTGTGAATGTGTATTTCTCAGTGATCTTGTTCTTATGTTGCTCTTATCTATTGAAATGCAAAGAACTATAATAATGGCATAAAACATTAACACTTCTTGTCTTATAGCTCTTTGATATTGAGATTGCAATCTGATCTCTTCTTTTTGTAGGCTACTTGTGATATCTTTCTCCTCCATTTCCTTTTGGAATCTTTCCAATTTTCCTTTGAGTTCCTCGTTTACTTTAGATGGTAGATTGAATGAAGATTTTTCCCAAAGTTTGAGTGACTACTTGACAATCTTAAGTTTTTTCTCCCAAATGAAAACAAGAGTGCCCGGGATCCAAGTTCTCCAGGTTGATTCAACTAGAGCATCAACTTCTTGAAAACTAATCCATAATGGTTTAAAACGAAAGGGCAAGGAGCCATAAGCAGGGACAACCTTAATGTGGAGGGAAATTGGTTTATGATCAGATATAACGGAGGGAAGGATAAACGATTTGAGAGTGGAGTCAAGGCTAAGAAAACTACTATGGACAATTAAGCGATCTAACCATGCAACTATGTGCCCTAGGTCAGATCTCATGTTTGGCCAAGTGAATTTCCCTTTTTGAGGATTCACATCCAACAAATCCCAATCTTCGATCAACTCATCAATGTTTTCTCAAGAGGGATCTGGTCCAATAACACCCCCTATTTTCTCTCTGCTATTTCTTATGACATTAAAATCCCCAACGATTATGCAGTCCATCAAGAATTTAGATTCTTTTAAGTTCACAATGGACCTCTAACAATTGGCCTTCTCCACTAGGTTTATTGGCATATATATGTTAATAACCACAACAAACTTGTTTTTTTGTAAAAGTTGGAATTTAGTAAGAATATGAGGTTGGGTTTTGAAAAAAAAAATCTAGGCTTACCTTTTCTTTATTCCACAGTGCACATAAACCATTAGGGGCCCCTCTCGAGTCCACAACCGTGACTTTGCAAGATTTCCAAAGACTTTTCCCTAACTTTTATGCTTCTTTTGCTTTTAGTTACCATGTTGGATTGGGAAAATTTGAGGCTTATCATTTCAGATTAGATCTTTGACAACAATGGATTTTGGGTTTCTACCTAAACCCCTGCAATTCCAGGAGACCATAATCATTATTTTGAGAGGTTTTGAAGAGAACCCCCTTGGATGCAACATTTCCTCTTGAACCTTTTGGAGTCTTTACATGTCCCACCATTTTTGGAAGTGTTTGTTGCGATCCCAACATAATATCCTTGTTTGTTTGCTCTTCTCTAACAATTATAGAAGCTTTTTGCCCAGATCTTATGGGCATTGTCTCATTGGAAGCTTTGTTTTCCTGATCTTCTTCCCCCACACTCTCATTCTCTAAGTTATATTTCACTTATGAGAAAGCCACCTCTGCATCTCAAAATTGCCCAGTTTCTTTCGCTCATTGTCCAAAGGGCATCATGTCTGCATTTTCTCGAATATTAAATATGACCATTTTTTCCTCGCGTGATTTCAGGGCCATTTTGACCTTGGATGACCGCGACCCAAAAATATGTTGGCATGAAGGAGGCTCTTTGGAGAGGACTCATCACCATGGGCAACTAGAATAATTCCCTCGACACTATCCTCAAATTATGACAATGTTTCAAAGCTATTTTTTGGGGAAGATTCCTCATTTCATCTGGGGTTGTTGGGATTTTTTATCAAGGGTTTCGACCTACCATGAGAAGGCCCTTTAGATGATCCTGGAGTTGTCGATGGTCTATTCCCGCTAGACCCTGATTTCCTAGTGAATTTTTGCCATTGATCTACCTGACTCGAGCTAAATGAGAGATTTGAATCCATCTTCTTGCAATTTTTTGCGAAGTGCCTATACTCGTGACAAATCCCACATTTGAACGATAGTTTTTCATAATCAAGTTGTTGCACATGCTACCAGTTATCCAATGAGATATGCACTGCTTCATGAATCCCTTTTTCTAGATCAACATCCACACAAATCCTTGCATAGGAGAATATGTTCTCCTTTGGTTCAACTCGATCAATATATCTTCCAATAGATTTTCCAATACAATGCATGGCATCATCACTCCAACAATGAAGGGGTAAATGTGGGAGACAAACCCACACTGGTAAAACTAATTGTACATAATTTTTGGGACTGAAATCCAAAGTCCATTTGTTGATATACATCCCTCTCACTCCCAAGAAATACTTCGAAAGATCAAATCTCGATGTTCCTTGTATTCGAAGGGGAGGGCAAAAAACCCTCTTCCACATAAGATATTATTTATAGATCCTTTGATAAGAGATTTCCAATTTTTCTCCATCCAAATTACTATTGTCTTCGGAGAGGGCCAAATACTGATAAATTGACCAATCAAATCCCAATCAGAGAGAGATAACGCCTTCTTCCTAGTACAAGAGAGCGGAAGCAGAACCTTAGAGATATCATATAATTTCTTTAGAAACCGAGAAGACGGGGTCTTAAGATTCTTAACCAAGGGTGCAACCATAGCATGGAAGGCCAAGGCTTCAGAGTCTAGAGCCCCCCCCCCCCAAAGCTACCTTCCATTTCTCACAAACCAGGAACTAGGGTTTCAATCTTTATTTTTAATTTTTTAATTTAAAATGTTAATTTTAATTTTTTTATTATTTTATTTAAATAGAAAATCATGTTTTTCTCTCGTTTAAGGTTTTTTCCATGTTTTTTTTCTTCGTTTTTTTGTTTTGTTTTGTTTTTGTTTTTGTTTTTGTTTTTTTAATTTTAATTTTTTATGATTTTATTTGCAACAGTGTCGAGCTTTTCGACCATGGTTTCTAGAATGTTAAAATCTTAAACCACCTCAAAAAAGGGGTGCTAGTGATAATGTCTATTTTTTATTACACGGTTAATCTCAAGGTTTTGGTTTCAAGGGTACTAGTTGTCGAGGCCACAATTTCAAAAACTTACAATTTTTAGGAAAATGGGGGTTGATGTTAGGAGCATCGTTTTTTTATTAGGGGGTCGGTTTTAAGGATTTGGTTGCAATAGTACTAATTGTTAACTCCATAGGTTTCAAAGAAATTGTAGTTTTAACCTCAAAAATAAAAATGGTGTTGTTGTTATTGCCACTTTTCATTTTTGTGGTTGATTTTAAGGTTTTTGTCGACAACATTACGATGCTATTAAGAGCATGGTTGCTAAAGGTAGTAATTTTAACCCCCAAAAATAAAATAAGGTGCTACTAGTAGCACCATTTTTCGAAACAAGGGTCAATTTTGATGTTTTTGATGCAAAAACAACGGTTGCTAGGGCTAGAGTTCTCATTTTGAGGTCACAATTCTCATCAAGTTAGTAACTATGTTTCAACTAGTGGAACTCTCAAATGATAGATTTCAATTCCATGGTGGATTGGGTGAATTATGATTCCAGTGTTCGGTGGTATGGACGAATAGGGAAAAAATATTAGAGTCAATAAAAATGCCCAAATTATGATGATGACATAAGTTTGAATTCACTAGAAATGGTGTTGAATTTCCATATAGGGGAACAAAGTAATGGGTAGGGAGTCAAATCATAGAAGCCACATTTAAAAATTCCTAACAATCACAAGTTAATTCAAATATGTGTGTGTGTGGGGTAAAAGTGTAAAAACTAAATAGAAGTGGCAACTTCAATGAGACATAATTTTCAACTTGGAGTTTAGTATTGAGCATGGTTATACTCATTGAAAAAGTAATTTAGAGGAGGATATGATAGAAGGTTTAGGTTTTCAAAAGATGCATTTAGTGTTTTAGAAAGTTGCAGGAATAGGTCCTCTAAGCTTGAGTGAGTAATGCGATTGTCAAATGTGGAAGACTTCCAAAGTAGTTTTAATTTTGGAAAAATAGTTCAAGATGATAGAGGTGCATCCTAAATGTGAAGATTGAGTAAGGAAGATTATAGATATCCCATGACGGTGCATGTGTAGTGGTGTAAAAGCACCTTTGGAGGTGCAAAAGCATGACAATGAAAATGGTTGTTTAATAATAGGTTGAAGGTTGGATCAAAGAGCAAGGATGAGTAGGGATAATCCAACTAATGGTATTACCGCAATGTTAATAACAAGATGGATGAATGCCATGATTGAACATTGTTAAGGCCTTTTGCAGATTTGTTCTAGAATCAATCATGAAGAATGAAGGGACCAAGAAGCCAGTGTCTTAAATAAGGATGCTTACATGTACTTATTGTAAGTAGTAAGTGCAATCTTAATTGCAAAAGAATAGATATTGAAGGAATTGGCTATGGTAATTGAATGCTATATGAATTAAAGAATAATGACAAGTATAGCGAGTCATAGGAACTCTTGGTTGTTGAATTTAGATGCGACAAGAGAATAATTAGCAAGAGCATGGAATATAAAAGCATGTAGAGAAGAGTTGTAAGATTCATGAACACTATAATTGGTTATTGTGTGTAGCCAAGTATTAATGACAAGAGCAAGAATCATAGAACAAGACAACAAGTAAAAAAGGATATTGACATGCATAAGAAGGTTATAAAAGTTCCTCAATCTAGAATATAAAGAAAGAAAAATAAGTAATAATGGATGCAAAGCATGATTGCAAAGAAGGAAGTGATGGTAGTTTGGTATGACAAAGGAAATTTGCCAAGGTAAAAGAGAACAAGGAATTTCTAAGGTGACGGGTAAACTATCTTTGTATGTGTTATCGCACAATTTGTACCTGGAAGTAAAGGAAAGGTAAAAGGTAACAAATTGACGTAACTGGAGACTATCCTATCACTGTCACCTCAATAGGATATCTATTTCTATTTAGGGTGGTAGGCCCGGGGGAGACGTCCCTGATGACCTGGGGTTTTGAGAAGGCAAATGGTAAAGGCTAAGGTACAGGTTTCCCTCTCATAAGTCACCACCGATCAGAAAGTACGACTAAACAACCAATAAAGATAATAATAACCATAAATGTACCTGCCTGAAACAAAGCAACAAGAAACTATATTTGCAAGATCACTTGTTGGTTAGTACTTCATATAATTGGACTTTCTCAAATAAAGCAATTGACTACTACTACTAATGAAGTAATCAATGATTTATAATAGCAATAATCACAATACGTTACTTCACAATTAATGCTTTTAAAGAAGCTTCACAATGAGCAAGAACGATTTATCATCAATGTCACAATATCAACATTCATTAGAAGCAAAGACTACTATGCATTAGCCAATCTTTCAATTGCTTTAAAGAAGTATTACATGTTGCAAATAGATGACTATAACACAAATGGATAATAGCAACGATGAGGTTATTAAGTTAGGGTTCAAAGGTATTAGTAGTTGTTTCATATATTTGGATGTTTGAAGTTTGTGATCAAGGCACTCAAGCATAAAGGTCTTAGATCAGTACATTCATAGGGAAAATGGAGTCAAAATAGTGGCAAGAGTTGAAGGACAATATGATAATAGCAAGGCCAAAGACAAGAGGAGTTTGATGGTGAGGTGTTATTAAGCCAAGGCTTCAACCATCAAACCCTAGGGGAAAATGGTTTACTAAGGTGTAGGCAACCCTAGGCCTTAGCACGTTTTCCTCCTTCTTTAGCTCAATAACAAAGTAAAATTGGCTTAGAGAAGAACAAATAATATAGTGTTGCAATGGCAAGGCCCTAGCAATGTCTTCAACAAGTAAAATTTCAGACCTCACACAAGTGTGGGTGAAAGATGATGAATAGAAGAGAGTTTTAACTCTCTTACTTATACCATACCAATGACCTTAATTTAATTTTAGGTCACAAAAGGACGACAAGTCCAAAAATACATAATAATATTTTTTTTACATTAAATGTCATAATCAAACCCTAAATCAAGAAAAGATGAGGACGTCATGCCATTTTAGGGTGACATTAGCCCCTTCTAGGGCAACATTGGCCTCCTGGAGCAACACGTTAGCCCTCCTTGGGCCTCAGAAACATGCCACACGTGCCACAACTGCCTCCCAAAAACCTCCACAAGTGTTGGATGACATCATGAATGTCCTGGGTGATGTCATGGGCCTTCCAAGGCCAACGTCTTGGTGGAAAGGGCACAACCCCCTTGGGTACAGGTCTGGTGGGCTGCCTCTGGTGGAACGTCCTCCTCTTCTCCGGTGCAAAACCTGTTATCTGTCTCTGCCCCCTGTCGAGGTCTCAACATCCATCTAATAGGCTTTCAGCCCCATGGAGGTTTGAACTAATCATCTCCCTATGTGTACCTGTCCATAATGGTACTTGTTTGTCGGGTATGATCCTGCACATCAACAAATACGCCCTCCATGGGCTCATAAGTCACATGGATCATAGCAATGTCAATCACATCTAATCATCAATTTTATTAAACATGTGCATAAAACCCCTTTTACCGAGTCAAGTGCTCAAAGACATTATACTAATCTGCAAGACAAGTTTGGAGGAAGTGACAGGGCGTCCTATTGGGCTAATGCTCACTGGATGTGGGGTGTTTCTGAGAGAAATCAAATTCAAGCCACATGAGTGGATGAGGTGGTAAGGGATGTCTGGACAAGGGGTGCAGTGATAACAGGGAAATGCATGGCTTACATGTGGGTGCCTCTTTAGAGGGTGAGTTGCACCTGTCATGGATGCAAATGTTTCCAAGCCCATTCATGCATTTTATCTTTATTGTTATTGCTTTTTCTTCAAGAAGCTAGTCAAGGGACACTGCCCTAGCGTGGTGACCAGTGGTGGCAATGTTACCCACAAGCATTTCACGGAAATGAGAAGGTTGGCTCCTGATGAGACCCCCTTTCTCTTGGCTATGCCGCCAAGAGCCACTACCTTGGCGTGGTGACCAACTGTTGGTAGTGTCATACCGCTACATGCCCATGGACCAAGTTGGCTCGTGATGAGACACCCTATCCTCTAACTAGGTCTTGTTTTTTTTTTGTTTTTTTTATGGGTCCCTCTGTTTCTTGATGAGAAGCCTTTTATTGCTTTCTTTGGGAACCTTGGGTGAAGCATCTCAAGGTTTCATTCTTTGGCTTCTATCTTTTTCCATTTGCTTTTACCCTCTGGGCCTTTAGCCCCTTCTTCCCATAAGGTAAGGTGCAACCCTTAAATATTTGGCCAACCCAATGCTCGGACTAATGTAATGGGATGGATGAGCAGGAGAAAGATGGAAACTGGTAAGTATGGTGGGAGCGGAGGATGACTTCTCATGAATCCCCCCAGTGGCAACTCAAAACCTATGGGCACAAGCTTACTAGGGCATCTTGTCATTCCCCCCAGATATGGTCAAGTGGATAGGTATAAGATCCAAGTACCCATTAGAAACAAAAAGAATTGAATGCACATATTCAAAGGTTTTGAGGATCAGAGTGACACATACCACGATACCCAGACTCATTACCTCATAGAACAAGATCCACTTCTGCTACAGGACCAGGTCGAGGTGATGGATGATGCTACTACTGACAAGGTGGAGGCGTTGAAGAAAAGAAAAGATGGGCCCTCCAAGGCCATGCTCAAGTCGATTTGGCTCTCGGTAGTCCATGTCTAGGACCTGTGGGCCTTGAGACATAATCTCCTTAGTTATCCCTAAATTGGGGGATAACAATATGTAAGTGTATGTTATCCCTATACTTGGGTGGCATCTGCCTAGGGTAGCCTGGTATAGCTGACATGTCTAGCGGTTTGAAAAGACTGGATGACCATTGTCTTTGGTTATTGGCTTGGTTTGGGATGTTGGTTTGAGTTCCCGAGCTAGACATTGTGTTTAAAGGAAAACTTCCTCTTAAAAGTGATTTTACTACAGGAGAGTTCTAGGAAGGCTTTCATCTAAAGGATTGAGGAGGGTTATTGTACCTCCTTGTGGATTGTGGAGTCGCGAGATCATTTTCTTGAAATTACCAAAGAGATAAGGGAATCACCCTTAGTGGAGTCATCAGGTAAGCTTGTAAGATAAAGACTCTTGAGGAAAGGCTTACCAAAAAAGTGTCGTCTTTGAGGAGAATTGACTCAGTGTTCCCCGACAACGGTGCCAAAATGTACCGCAAAGTTTGTACTTGGAAGTAAAGGAAAGGTAAAAGGAGACAAATTGACGTAACTGGAGACTATCCTATAACTGTCGCCTCAATAAGATGTCTCTTTCTATTTAGGGTGGTAGGCCTAGGGGAGACGTCCCCGGTGACCTGGGGTTTTGAGAAGGCAAAGGGTAAAGGCTAAGGTATAGGTTTCCCTCTCACAAGTCACCACCGATCAAAAAGTCCAGCTAAACAACCAATAAAGATAATAATAACTAGAAACGTACTTGCCCAGAACAAAGCAACAAGAAACTATATTTGCAAGATCACTTGTTGGTTAGTACTTCATATAATTGGACTTTCTCAAATAAAGCAATTGACTAATATTACTGATAAAGTAATCAACGATGTATAATAGCAATAATCACAATACGTTACTTCACAATTAATGCTTTTAAAGAAGGTTCACAATGAGCAAGAACAATTTATCATCAATGTCACAATATCAACATTCATTAGAAGCAAAGACTACTATGCATTAGCCAATCTTTCAATTGCTTTAAAGAAGTATTAAATGCTGCAGAGATATGACTATAGCACAAATGGATAATAGAAGCGATGAGGTTAGTAGGTTAGGGTTAGAAGGTATTAGTAGTTGTTTCAAAGATTTGGATGTTTGAGGTTTGTGATCAAGGCACTCAAACATAAAGGTCTTAGATCAGTGCATTCATAGGGAGAATGGAGTCAAAATAATAACAAGTGTTGAAGGACAATATGATAATAGCAAGGCCAAAGAAAAGAGGAGTTTGATGGTGAGGTGTTGGTAAGCCAAAGCTTCAACCATCAAACCCTAGGGGAAACCGATTTACTAAGGTGTAGGCAACCCTAGGCCTTAGCACGTTTTCCTCCTTCTTTAGCTCAATAGCAAAGTAAAATCGGCTTAGAGAAGAACAAATGATAGGGTGTTGCAATGACAAGGCCCTAGCAATGTCTTCAACAAGTAAAATGGCTCCTTGGCACAATCTAGTAGGGAATTGAAATAAGGACACCAACATGTGCTTATTTCCTAGGGTTTATTCCAACAAATTTCATTAACAAAATGCAAGTAAAATACTATAACCATTCAAGTAAGGGAAGGATTGCATAAATTCACTTACATTTACTAAGCATTCATCAAGCCAAACTCTAGTTGTAAACCTTCCATAAAAAAAAATGCCAAAAATAGCCAAAATAAGCCTCCTTCAACAAGTGCGCACTAGTAATTTCAGCCAAAACCCTAGAGGAGGGCGCAAATTTCAGACCTCATACAAGTGTGAGTGAAATATGATGAATAAAAGAGAGTTTTAGCTCTCTTACTTATACCATACCAATGGCCTTAATTTAATTTTAGGTCACAAAAGGCCGACAAGGCCAAAAATACATAATAATATTGTTTTTACATTAAATGTCATAATCAAACCCTAAATCAAGCAAAGATGAGGAAGTCATGCCCTTTTAGGGTGAC
>ML782712.1:135524-145657 GCA_009831015.1 Picea engelmannii
GCGTTGGCTGGGGCCGTGGATGTTTCCCCGTAGGGGTTTTACCACGTGAAAACATCGGTGTGTTGATCTTTGATCTGGTTATGTGAGTGGTTACTGAAGGTGTTCGTCCTCTGTTGGAATACCTGTGTTGTCGAACAGATGGAAGTGTATCGGGCAACAGGAGCAAATGTCTCATCATATTCTATTCCCTCCACCTGAGAGAATCCTCTAGCCACAAATCTCGCTTTGTACTTCTCGACACTTCCATCAACTACATGTTTGATCTTATAGATCCAGTTGGAAGTCACTACAGACTTCCCTTTTGGTCTCTGAACAATATCCCACACATCATTCTTCATGATGGACTGATACTCTTCGGTCACGACATCTTGCCAAACCTGCTGACCTGCTGCTTCTCCATGACAAGAAGAATCAGTATCAATGATGTGGCTCATGGATGAAACATAGCTCGAAAATCTCCGTGGTCTCTTGCTCTCTCGGAATGTACCACACGGAGCTGCATGTCCCTCTGCCTCCTGCAGAGTCTGTCGAGCCCAAGCAGGCCTCTTATGGCCTACTGCAATGTCTTTGGGAACATGAATTGGAGCTACGGGATCAATTAGATCAGTAATTGTCTCCCTCTGAGCTGCTGAAGGGGAGAAGGTATTGTCTCTTCATTCTTCTCGCTGTCAATCTCCATCTGAGATTCTCTAGATCTTCGAAAGGCTATCTCTTCTTCAAAAAGTGACATCTCTGCTAACTTCGATTTGTCTCTGACAAGGGATGTAGATCCGGTATGCCTTCGAAGATTCACTGTACCCCACAAATGTACCCCTTTTGTCGGAAGGGTCTAGCTTGGTCCTCTTCTCCTTGGGTACATGAAAGTATACTGGACACCCAAATATCCTTAAGTGTCCAACCTGAGGCTTCACTTCGGTGAAGGCTTCTTCGGGAGTCATATTCTTCAGAATCTTATGAGGAATCTTGTTTTGAACATACACTGCTGTCATGGATGCCTCTAGCCACAAAATCATAGGTAGATTTTGATCATGTATCATCGCTTTGGTTGCCTCAATAATGGATCTGTTCTTCCTCTCTGCAACCCCATTCCGTCGAGGGTTATAAGGAACGGTGTACTCCCTCTTGATCCCTCCTTCAATACAGAAATCACTGAAATCCTTGGATGTGTACTCTCCTCCATTATCTAATCTCAACACCTTGATCCTCCTCCCGGTCAGGTTCTCAACCTGAGCTTTAAACTCTTGAAATCTTGCAAGGACTCCATCCTTGGTCTTCAAGAAGTAGATCCACGTCTTCCGAGAGTGATCATCGATGAAGAGCACATAGTACAAATATCCGTTCAAGGAAGCAACAATCATGGGTCCACAAACATCTGTATGTATCAAGTCCAAGATCCCCTTGGATCTACTGTCACTGCTCAAGAAGAACCCCTTGACATTCTTGCCAAGAGCACAACCTCTACAAACGCCATCATGCTCGATATGTATCTCAGGAAGGCCTGTCACCATCTTCCCCAGAGCGGGAAGTGATCTATAATGTAAATGAGCAAATCTTCTATGCCATAGCTCGCTCAAGCTGATAGTATCATGTAACAGGGCTTGGACTAGTCGGACAATCAATCTGTACAAACTGTTTTCTCGAACACCAATCACCTGGGCAGAATCCATGTGTGAGTTCTTGTGCCATGCAAGAAATTTTCCTTCAGAGAAGGTAACCTTGTAGCCTTTATCCTCAAGGCAAAAACAGAGACTAGGTTCCTCTTCATCCTAGGTACATATAGTACCTCACTTAATTGAAGTGGTATGTCAGAATCTAGTTGGAAGGTAGAAGTTCCAACTCCTTTCACAGTATATCTGGCATTATCACCAAGTACAACATGTAGATGAGACTCTTTCTCTACAAGGTCTGTAAGATGTTCTCTATATCCAATCATGTGCCTGGAGGCACCACTGTCAATCAACCAAATATCACTATCTGTAGGAACCGTACTTGAGAGTGCTGATATGAAGAAGAATGCTTCATCTTTTATGTCTTCATCTCTATGATGTGGTTTTGGATCAACTTCGACAGTGGATGCATGTTGTCTTCCTTTCTTCCCGGTAGGACAATTTCTCGCAATGTGTCCATACTTGTCACATCTGAAACATTGAATCTTTGAATTGCCTTTTTTATGTTCATGACCTGAAGCTACTGAAGTTTTCTTGTGTTTGAATGCTTTGCTGAAACTTCTTTTATTCCTTCAGCCTCTTTTTGCATGAGAAGCAAGAGCTTGATTGTCATCATGATGGGAGTCTTGCACTCCTCTGGCTATAAGTCTGGTTTCCTCCTGAGTGCAGTCTGTCCATAGACGATCAAACTCAGATAGATCTTCTCTTCCACAGATACTTTGAAGAAATGGTTCCCAATGTCTTGGAAGAGCATTGAGAGTAATCGTGACAAGTTCTCTGTCTGTTGTTGTTTCTCCAATTGCACCTAGCTGATCTCTGATCTCTGAAATCTTCATGAAAATGGTAGCAATGTTGTCAACTTTCTTCATCTTGATATTTTGAAGTTGGTGTTTCAATGTGAGAGCTCTGTTTGTGTTGTTGCTCTCAAACATCTTCTTTAATGCATCATACATCTCATAAGTTGTCTTCAGGGTAGAGATGCGAGGTAGTAGATGATCTCTCACTGAATAAATGATTATCTTCCTTGCTTTGACATCGTCTGCCTTCCAATCAACCTTCTCTTCATCGGTAGCTGTTGCTGGTAGAGTCTTTTCTATCAAACTCAATAGATCATTCTCATCTAGAGTGATTTGTAGTCTTGATTTCCAGGAGCTGAAGTTGCTTGATCCATCAAGCCTATCTTCCACCAAAGTTCCGTTCCTCATGGCTTGTAGATTCTTCACAAACCCTAATGGCTAGGCTAGGAAACCTAACGGCTAGGCTAGGCTAGAAACCCTAGGTTTCGTTGGACTTATGATTGCCAACAATAAGCCTTTAGGTAGTCAAAAGAACCTTGGCAAGTTTGCAAGAATACTCCAACAAGCTGCAGAAACCCTAAAACCAAAATTCTGCAGAAACCCTCGGGCCAAAAATCAAAATTTCCCCGATTTGCAATATGAGAGTTGTAGGAGATGCGCTGGGCTAGGCCGTACACATCTGTGCAAGAATTAGGCCCAACGTTCAAGGGGAAAGTGCAAAAACTAGCAAAATGAAGAGGGTCGTTTTTGCAGTTGCAGCAAGAAGGTGATGACTAGCTCTTCAATGGCTCTTCAGGAACTCTGCTCTGATACCATGTTGAATTTTAATGCTTAGCTCAAGCACATGTAGTGTATTTCAATTTAGCATGAACTTGAACCATAAACAATGCAATAATACAATATACAATAGCTGCAATAACCAAGGTCACAAGAAGAATAACCATGCACAAGAACACAAGAGTTTATCCTGGGAAAACCCTTCTCAATCAAGGGAAAAACCCAACAATCCTTTGCTATAGAGTCAAGAGAAGATTCCCTACACCATAAATCCTAGAGCACACAAGAGGGTGCTCTATGACCTTGAAACTTGTGCCTAAGAGAAGTGCACACTTCAGCCGTACACTTAGCTTGAGAGAATGTTACAATGAAGTGTGTGAGAGTGTTCCACAATGGGGATTTACTCTCTTATTTAGACAAGACCTAACACAATAATAGGTGTGTCTATTGGCACAATAGGGTTGACTTCTATAACTCAATGATATAATTAATCTTTACACAAATATTAATTATCTTTACATGGTGGGGCCGACCTGTACGCTTTACACAATTAGGGTTACACAATAAATCTTACTCTTAGACAATATAGCAAGGATCTCTCACATCCTCTAGTGCTTAGGCACTAGGGACACGTCCACCTGTGCTTAGCCACAGTGACGTCACTCTCAACAGATCAACTCAACTAAGTCCATAGGAGTACCATCTGGAGAGCCATCTCAAGTTGACTCAACTAAGTCCATAGGAGTCTAACAGGAGACCATCTCAAGTCGTCTCAACTCAGTCCAGAGGAGCACGCCAAGAGACCACACGTCGTCTCAACTCAGTCCAGAGGAGTATGACACACCCATCAGATGGGCTCTCTCACAGATCGTCTCAACTTAATCCAGAGGAGAACGACGTGGAGAATGTCTCATGAAGCTGCAATCAACAACAAGAGGTGTTAACCACCAAGTTGCACTAGGATGGACTTGCAGTTGATGAAGATTTTCCAGGTCCTATCAAGCTGCCAACTAGGTCTGTCTTTGASCTCAAGTTGGCTCTAAGTTTCAACTGTCAATAAAGGTTTTGCTGCTGTTTTAGGAAAGCCAACAGTTCAGGAACTTCTTGCTGATTTGTTACGGTTACATTTGCAATTTAGGTGCTCTAGCATGTAGTTTTAGTCACCAAGGGTTAGCACATGCATACCAAAATAAATGTAACACACCTAGAGATCTTTATAGTTGAAAATACAGTAGTTCTACACTCTAACATACATGAAATTGAACACAAGTATTTTTGGTCAACATGACCCTGGATAAAACCCCCTTGGGGAAAACCAGTTTGGAATATGTCTATATATGAGGAGAATAGATGGTGGAATACAACAAGTACAAAATATAGATGAACCTGATACAATGATAGCTTGATCCAAGCTGCAACACTAGTCCAAATGAAGCAAGAGCGCCCTAGGATGGTGCGCCCCCTAGAAATGTTGAGAAGACCACTGAAATAGAGCCAGAAGCCAACTGGAAGCTTTGATCTAGAAACCCCTTCATATTACTTTGATACTGATGAGTAGCCTCCCTCTGAAATAGAGCTCACTGCAATCTGAGCTCTGAAAGTCCTCCCCACTGATGCCTCACCAAGTGCACCCTCCTCAGAACAGGGATCTCTTCAATAAATAAACAAGGCCCTAAGCCTGCTGGCTATCTCCATGGAAGGGAGCGCCCAAGCTAGCCTCACCAAATGCCTGAAACCTCATCATCATGCTCTCTCTCAAATTCTCCAAGTGAACAAATGAAGGAATGAGCTCTCCTTTGCCCCTTGTGCCCTCCTTAAGGAAGCATAAGGAAACCTAAAAGTTGGGTGGATGAGATCATCTCATCTCATCCCTAATCAATGGTTGAGATCATCTCAAGTAAATCTCAACTCAAAACCCACTTTACTTAAGTTTCCATAGTTTCACTTTATGTCCCTTAATTCACCCACAAAGTGAATTAATTGTCATTTTAGGCTAAAATGACCAAATTTCACTTTTGACTTAAATCTCCTAAGTCAAAGTGAAATTAGACATAAAGTACATGGTACAAGGTACAAAGTACTTCCCTCATGTGTTTAGAAGCTCACAAACACAAGGGGACCACTTTCCAAGGTACCCAAATCTGAACACTCCCTCTTACCGACGAAAGTGCCCGTCACCACCAATATCATCCCTATAGTGGACGTGGTTGCCTCCTGGCATATACTCGATGAGTATCGCTGTACCCTGATCAATGAAAGCAGTCCGACACAAATTTGCTCAATCTACGTGATCTATAGATGGAAGTGTCTCTCCACCTATCCAAGATCACCTAGATCATGGTATCAAACCAAAGATCTCCACCTTGGTCTCACGCCAAGGATTTATACCTCCTGGCATCTCACCAACGGTCACTCTCTTGGCATCTCACCAAGAGTCTCCCCCTCTTGGTATCTCACCAAGAGTACCAGGATCTCGACATCTCACCAAGATCCTCAACTTGGCCTCTCGCCAAGTAGCTTCCACCTGAAGTGGATACAGAATTTGATCTTCCCGTCTCCGTAGCCAAGTGAGGCTCAAGCCTCTGTGATGCCCTGCCGCTCCTCCTCATCAATCTCTGATGCTCTGAATCCCTTGCACCAACCCTCTGTCTCGACAACTCTGAAACTGATGTTGTCCTGGGTGGACCAGTCACCCCTGCTGATGGTGTCCAAAGAAACTGAGTCCGATCTTCCTCTGAATCACTACTACGAGTCAGTAGGTCATCCTCAACTCTGTCTCCCCATCTAATGCTGGATGGTGTAACAACAGACAAAGTAGTCGCGAATGCACACTCTCTCGCAAACTGTTCATCGAACTCAAGCTCCTCTGTTGTCGCTGCTGAAACATCCTGCAACTTCTTCTTCTTCTTGGGACACTGTCTTGCATAGTGACCTATCTCTCTACAAGCAAAGCATCTCACTGAGCTCATGTCTCTCTTTGTCCCACTGCTGCTCTCTCTTCCATGTGGTGGGGCCGCAAACTTGGGACCTTGTCGACCTCCCCGATCGGTCTTCTTCTTTCCCTTTGTCCAAAGAGCAAGGTCTTCATCACCCTGCACTGTCTGTTGCTGATGCTGTCCAGAAGCCTCTGCCACAAGTCTAGTCTCCTCTTGAACGAAGTGATCCCACATCCTCTCCCATGTGGGCATGACCTTCCTGGCAACAATGCCACAAACGAATGGACCCCTTGGTTTGGTAAAACTGTTTAAGGCTGTCCTCACCATAGAATTGGGTTCCACCACCTCTCCGACGGCTCCAAGATCGTCTCTGATCTGGGTGTATCGACCAAGGAAAGAAGTAACCGACTCATCCTCGAGCATACGAATGCCCCTTAGTCGATCATGAAAAACCATCTTCTGGTTCTCATTAGAGCTCTGATAAAGCTTACATAGAGATGCCCACATCTCATATGCCCAAGATTTCCCAGTCAAGTGGGGAATGATGTGATCCCGCACTAAATCACATATCGTCCTCTTTGCCTTGTTGTTCCTCTTCTTGAACTCTGCTAACAAGATGGGAGCAGTAGTAGGAAGAACAACCATAGGTGCCTCAACTATATCCCATAGTTCGAGGTCCTCCAAGACAAAGACTATCCTCGCCTTCCAAGGCGACCAGTTGCTAGCCCCAGCTAGCCTATCCTCCACACGCATTTGAGATGCTGATATGACTGCCAAACTGCACTCCAACTGATGCTCAAATTGGAAAGGAACGCTGCCTCATTCCTGTCAACACAGGTGTGAAAAGAGGCAAGCGAACTCCGACCTCACTCCTAGCAATATAGGTGTGAAAAGAGGTCGTGTCAAATCAGCCTCACTCCTACCCCGTAGGTGTGAAGAAAGATTGACGAAATTGTGCACAAACTGCTCTACAATCCTCTACAAAATTCTGCCAACAAGCTGTCACTAACACTGTCAATGGCTGTCCACAAAATCTGCCAAGAAGATGTCTATAACAGCCCACTCATATGCTGTCCAAACTACTCAAAAATCAACCACCTCAGCTCTGATACCATGAAGATTTTCCAGGTCCTATCAAGCTGCCAACTAGGTCCGTCTTTGACCTCAAGTTGGCTCTAAGTTTCAATTGTCAATGAAAGTTTTGCTGTTGTTTTAGGACAGCCAACAGTTCAGGAACTTCTTGCTGATTTGTTACGGTTACATTTGCAAATTAGCTGCATCATCTCTCGAAACCATACTCTATCTGAGTAATCAGACATGATGCTCACTCCACAGAGTGATACAAGAGCCATTTTTCTAATCTAGAAGAGTAAATGTTCTGAACCATTTTCTGTCTGGAAAATCTCTTTTCATCATTCATCTGGCTGATAATTATTACCAATAAACTGCTGATAGTCTTCAAGGCAATCAGAACAAAGTAGAACACAACTGTGTCTATCCATAGTAGTACATAACTATAATCCAATGGTACACTACCACACCAAGTAACACACAAGTACTTGATTAGCAACGTATAGTCACGAACAATGGAACATATCCACCACAGTAGTATACATCTACTATCATACAGTCTTCATAATAAACATCTGATAGCAACCTGCACAGAAACAATGTTATGATATAAACTGAATTATCTGGGCCAATCTTTCACTCACATCTGTGAGATCTGAAAGAATATCTGCCCTCAGTGTAGAACATCGACAATGGGCTATCTGCTCTATTCTTCTCAAACAAGGAAGAATGATTGTTTCTAATTTATGAGCCTCGACCATTCCTCACCCTGGGCCATTCCTCCTACACTAATCAAAGTGCACCCTGGAGAGAATGTATAAACCCTAAGGAATGCTTATCCCTGATTGCTGAGCCTGGACCATTCCCCACCCTAGGTCATTCCTCCTACACTAATCAAAGTGCACCCTGGAGAGAATGTATAAACCCTAAGGAATGCCTGTCCCTGATTGCTGAGCTTGGACCATTCCTCCTACACTAATCAAAGTGCACCCTGGAGAGAATGTATAAACCCTAAGGAATGACTATCCGGACCATTTCCTCTGTTAACCACAAGAGGAAAAGACTGTCTTGTATCAACCTCCAAAACAAATCATTCTTCATGTTAACTATAATGAGAAATCGCTGTCCGGCGAGGCGAGCCAGTCTTCTTGAGTAACCCTCAAGAAGAGAGACTGCCCTAGACCACTCCCCATGTTAACCTCAATGGGAAGTCGATGTCTATGATACATCAACAATCTGGACCATTTCCCATGTTAACCATAATGGGAAATCGCTATCCGTCAGAAATCTCAATCCACTTTCCGAACAAGAAAGCATCTGTCCAAGATGGACTATTTTTCAATCTAATAAATGTTTTCAATAATATTTTCAGTGCTCCCTCCCAACCTGGGAGTCATCTCTTCCTTTTTCAATAAGGAAGTCGTTTCCACGAGCTCCAGCTTGAGTACGCAAACTCTTTCATCTTGGATAGAAGCTTTACCAAAATATCTGCTTATCTGCTCATCTGTGGAGATATGTATTGGAGAACCACTTTCTCCTTTCTGGACTTCATCATGGATAATGTAATGCTTGATTTGAAATGTACTTTAGTCTGGAACACTGTGAAGGCTTCATGTAGCTCTGGACAATAGAGTATATCATTGTTGGAAAAACTGGAACATATCCATGTGGCACTTCTTCTGTCATCATGAGATCTGATCTTTTGAGTAATCATCTTGATGTTATAGGAAATCTTCACCACGCTTTTGCTGTGCATTGGAGGTTCTCCACCAAGTTATCTTCTTCTATCTGCATACAAGGGTCTATTTCTGGTATGCCTCAAAGTCTTGAGATTGCTCTTCATACGCTCTTTATTCAATTTCTCTGGAGAACATTCTTTGCATTCATCTGATGTAGAATTCCAACTCATGTATGTTGCGGATGATATAATGACTCATGTAGAGATAAGTCTGGTTTACTAGAACAAGTAATCATCATAGTCTTCTCCCTCCATCTGGGAGAACCTCTAGTTCTAGATCTCGTAATGCTTTCATTCATAAGTTTTCCTCTACTTGATTGCTTTTAGTGAGTTCATATGAGGTTGGTAATCTTGTGATTCTCGATACAATGACTGGTCGTTTTGGCTTCTCTTTCTTTCTTGGAATCTTCATGTGTTTCTTTAGTTCTCGGGTCCATGGAGTTTCTTATAGATTCCATGCCCTAAAGATTCCATCATAGGATCACGGATGTGGATGGACAACCAGGGATACTTTAAGGCTTCTCTTTGAAGAATACGTACTGTCTTTCATGGCTTCTATCATGGATATATACTTCATCATCTTCAATGGATCATAGGATTAGTTCCCTCCTAATCCTTGCTTCATGTATGAGTGCATATAATCGGCTCCCTCCGTGTAATAGAGTCCACGCTTCCATCTGCATACTTATTGTCTTCTGCAATATATAATTGGCTCTCTTGTCTAACAGACTCCACGCTTTCGTCTTGTTGTCTTCTACAAAACGTCAGAAGTCTTCTTCCAATTTCCTCTCGATTGCTAACTTATTTCTGTCTTTGCTTCTTCTAATTTTCTTCATGATTGATTCGGCTTATCTTGCAATAGCTTCCACATGATTTGTATTTCATCCCTTCATGTGTATTATCTAATGATATCCGTTCTTATCTTGTTGTTCTTCCATAGGTATAGTTCTTCTTGGAACACATTATCTTCCAAGAGATAGATATACAAGATATGTACAGAGATTATGCAAACAAGATATGTACAAGAAGTAAGAAGAGTTCTGTTACCTTTAGAAGAAGAAGTCTCTTCCATCCTGCTTAGTCTTCTTTGTAGGTTCCTTTTCTTCGGCAATTGATGCTTCGTGTTTCTCCTTCCTTTTCTTTAGCT
>ML782712.1:171633-187435 GCA_009831015.1 Picea engelmannii
AAGTCTGGCTGAGAAGGAGAAAGATGGGCCCTCAAGGGCCATGCTCAAGTCGATCCGCTCTCGTACTCCATGTCTAGGACCATGTGGGCCTCGAGACATGATCTCCTAGTTATCCCTAGATATCGGGGATAACAGGCTCCATTCTAGCTAGTAAGTGGGTGGTGAGGTGTTTAGAGTGTGATGCTCTATGGCAGGTTCTGTTTTGGCATAGGTTATTGTTAGCAAAACACGTGGGGAGGGTGCGGGGGACCTTTGCTTTGTGTGATATCATCTCTTCCCCCATGTCTTCTATATTTCAGGCAGAATTGAGTTAAAGAGAAGTGAAGTATTTGCGGATGTAAATTAATATTTAAGATTTATCCCTAAGGTAGAAAGTTCACAGAAAATAGCTCTAGGAAACCTTTAGGTTGAGGTGAAATTTCTGAATTTGCAATCAAAGTTTGATTTTTGAAATTTCTACATGGTATCAGATCATTTCAAAAATTTCTACGGCCTAGACTTCATGCCTGAGGACGTAGGTGAACTGGATTGGGTGAAGAAGGTTGTAGATTATGTCAAGTGAATTGCCAAATACATCCACAACCATGCATGGGCATTGAGCTTTGTTACCCTTTCAAGGGTAGCAACCTTTGGATACCCTTACAACGATATCATGTACCTGCCTGCACGAGCATTCAATCATCTATGATCAGTTCCAGACTCAATCCTTTCCATTCTTCAATTTGCGACATGATGCCAGAAGACAAAAAATGAACCATGATGTGCTTACTTCAGATGCTCAGATATTCCTTGGTGATCCACATCACTCCATAGATACTCCACGTGTAATATTTGTTTAGCTGTGATGATATAACCCCCTGGCATTTCACGAAGTTATGGCTACCTTATAAGTTATGACAATAAGTTTTCTCACTTGCGTCATGTTACCATGGTAAACATGTTTTAGTTAGAAGTATGCCCTCTTCTAAGATGACCCATACTACTGGGTTGTTTAGACTGGGTAGCGCAATCCATATCCTAATCACACTAAGCATTTTCCATTTCCTAAGTATCGCTCGTTTCCATCCACATTAGACAAATATCATCCCGTCATGTATGGCTACTCGAATGTCAAAAGGGAAGGTCGAAATAAAAAAAAGCCCATGTCAAATAAAGCCATGAAGGCTAAAAAGGTGAAGAGCAAAGTCAAATAAAGTATAAGCTACTTCACTATGCCCCCCCTCCCTTTCAAGTCCTAAGAGCAAAATGCCTATCTAAAGAAAAAAAGGACTTAAAAAAAATCAAAGAAAAGAAAGGGGAAGTGTGTGCAAACTGAAGTAGTAAATGTTAAAATTTTGATATGCTCGTTTAGCCATAGACAATGTCACATCATTGTCACCCAACCATAGGCATTCACTATGCCACCCCTGAGCACATTAACCTTTAAATAGAATGATTTCGGCAAGTCCACACTAGAACCAACAGATAAACCCTAACCAACAACACAACTGCTGCAGTAGCAACACAATACCAATAAAGCATACCTTTACCAAGAGAAGCGCACAAGAAGAAGATACCAGAAAGACTTGCGCCCTAGATGCCACTGTTGCTCCTTTGACTTGCGCCCTAGCTGCTGCCGCTGCACCTCCTTAAACTTGCGCACTGTTTCTAAGTGTGTGAGAGTGTGTCCAAATAAGCTAGGCACCTCCCTATTTATATTAGCCTGTCCAAGTGACTGGGGCCAACTTCTCTTTTTGGAGCCTTTAAAATTTAAATACTGTAATAATATTCTCCTTGGGCCGACTTCTCTTCTAGGGTTTTCACACATCTTTTTAAGGGTTCTCTTACTTCCAGAATATTCTATTCTAAGTACAAAGGTTACACTTGGAGGTTAATACCTCCCGCAACTACCAAAACATCAACAGTAAAGGCTTCCTCTAGAAGGCTACTGTAAAAAATGCCTAGCTAAATAAAGCTAGAGGCACAAATAGAAAGCTAAAATTGACCTACGCATGTCTAGGACTTTGAGAGTCATCACATGAGCATTCCCCTTTTCCCTTTCATCACTAATCTCTGCTAATTGCCTATCCTCCACCTAATAAACTTAGGAAATATGGGTTTTCCTTAGGAGTGGGCTTATTTAAAATTATTTACAATGTTTGCCTAGGTAAAACTTAGGTAAGTGTCAAAATTAAATTAAAATGTTATGTTTACTAGGAAATTGTCACTTGGAGCTATGAATTAGTGATTTTCTAAGGGGTTAACTCCATCATCCTAGGTAGATATTACACATTGGAGTGTTATTGGACACATGGAACATCCCCTTTCTATTTGAGCACATGTTTAATATCTCAACTTAAGTGGAAGGACGAATTTCACCTTGGCACGTGATTTATTTCATTAATGGAGCAAGGTGTTGAGCTTATTTGACCACTTTGACCCTTTCCTAAAGGGGGTGAATCATGAAAAACATTATTTTACGGTGATCGACCTTGTCAAGGAAAATAAAAACTCTATTTTATTATGATTTGACTGTATCAAGGGAGAAAATCATTATTTATTGTAAGAGCACATTTAAATATTATTTTGCTCATGGTTCAATAATTTTTCCCATGGTGTTATTTTTACCCATTGTTTTTGTAAATAGTTTAGGGCTTCCTCTTCATGAGGAAGGTCTCTAATTTGTAAAGGGGGGAATTTGGACATTGGAGAATATATTGGAGAAACTTTTTGCCTAAAGCAGTGGTGTATTGTCTTGGGCTTTCTTATTTGCTTAAAAGAGAGTGTTTGATGCATGTTGCTAAAGTTGAGTGTGATGCAAATTAGGTTTGTGTTGGAGAACTAGGGGGTAAATCTAGTCCTCCATTCAAATTTCTTTTTATGATTTGTGTTTATCTAAAGGAAAGACTTTACAATTTTGCTTCACTAGATCTAAATCATTTCTGAATACTACCTTTGCTTTTGATTGATTCAATCCCCTTACTAGATGCCCATTCTCTAAGATCTAGTGCTCTTCCCCTAGACAATAGTGAGGGAAAACACTAGCATATAATTTATTTCGGAAAACCCAGTTTATCTTAATCCCATGGCCCAATGGCAGACCCTTTTTCCTCAATTTTGTTTTTGGATCAAAACCCCTTTAAATTCTTTCCGTCAATTTTATTCTTTTTTGAGCTTAATCGAATATCATTCTTAAAAAATTATTGCTAGCCAATTCACTCTCTCGACATTTTTTTAGGCCAACAAGTTAGTGTTTAAAGAGATCATTTCTAGAAATTTTAACGGTGTAGATCTGATGCCACTGTGTATTTTAATCAAACCCTAGAGGTTTAAATCGAAACTGTAGGATGACCTTTAGTTTTCCCTCTCTATTAATCTTTGTAGGTTAATTATTTCGCTTTGCCAAATCATAATTTTTTCAGATGTCGTCTCCAGGGTTTAGCGCACGAGGTTTCAAGTTTCTAGATCTGGTCATGCAGTCCATTTGAAGGTCACTCCTTTCACTTCCAGAATCACGTAAAATATTTACCATTCAAAACCCCTATCCACAAATATTTTGTTTCCATTATGATTTGGATCATTAGGGGTATAAACGACCTCACATATACACTCAATCGCTGTTTATCTGAGCAAAACGATTTCCTGTTGTTCTGCTTTCAAAGTTCACAGGGTTTTAGAGTTCAAACCTGAGTTTGCCAGCATTTAAGAGTGCCATCGCAAATCATTCGGGCTCTAAATCATTCAGTCATCTATCCGTCACAAACCCTTTCTACGATTCGTTGGGCACTTCACCCGTTGTTTTCCTTCTATTTTTTGCAAAATCGAATTTGCTAACTAATATCACATTCAAGCTTTTTATTTGATAGTTTGGGTGGATTGAGTCTTTCCCCAGCCTCGCTCGACGGTTCATTTCACGTTCAAACTCATGCAGGTAATCACACAGAATCAAATGTTGGCACGATATGTTTGTGGGCACACGTTCGTATAGTCTTTCGGACTTGAATAATCTTTCCTTTACACTTTGATCTCGTTGATGATTTGTTATAATACGTGAATTTCTTTAGTAAACTGTTATCATATTGTTTTTCATCATCGATATTTCTTGCAAAGAAACACATGACTAGTAATAATTCAATTTGTGCTCAAATCACCCATAAAGACTTGATAACATTTACATTAAAGAAAAGGTTCAATAATTCACTTAAATAATGAGGGTTGGTCGTATGAGTTATACGATGGGTATATCAAATTGTTTACAATAGATTACTATCATTTTGATAATTGGCTCATGATTAAATACCCTTGCAAAATGTAGACATTAAAAAATAAAACATTGAAATAACCATTTACATTTTGATTATCATTGGATTGATTGCATTCTGGATGCAAAATTCAAAATTTCATTTGATTTACATTGATTTATTGCAAATGGTTGACAAATTATTTTGGAAACTTTGGATGTTTGGCATATACCTCATTCAATTAGTGGTTATCGTTGATTGTTACATGTGACTTGTTGGAATTATCTTGAAATCTAATAAGTGTCTAAACCCAAGATACATGATTATTGGATGTTATAACATACACATTTCTCGATTAAGGCTTTGTGGTGAATGCTCAAGACTATCCTCTTTCATAACTCTTGGATGCTATTTGGTAAATGATATATATGCCTTTGTACCATTACAAGTCTCACACTGAATATATTACATTTGTAATTTGGTAAATGATGAATGGCATGTGGATGTAAATGTTCATTTCTAATAGTAAAGAAAAAGGTCATGATAAACATTTTTCTGAGCACTTCATGCAAGCAATAATGATCGTCTCATGATTCTGGGCAAGACCCTTAGTGATATAGGCTAGAGACATGCACTTAGTGTCTATAAATAGCGACAGGGAGTTGTTGTTGAGCATTTAAAATTGCGGTTTGGGAGCAAATACACACAAGGATACTTGAGAGTTTAGAGGGTTACCTTGAGATTTTGTCTCGCCCTGTTGGAAGTCCTTTTAACCCCTGTTGGTACCCACTCGAGTAATATTGCATTAGACAACACCTAAACCCGAAGTTTCATTTCCATGTACCTTCGAGTATATCGAAAGTCCCCCAGGCATCCCGAGACCAATGATTCGGCCGCTGGACTGTTATAGTGCACCGAACACAACATTCAGGAAGATTACCCTCTCGTATCGTGGGCGTTTGAGCCTACAAGTATATTTGAGGGCTGTAGCACAAGGCACACCTTTTGATTGGAAGCTTTCTTTCTCTTTTCAGGTCTTGCCTAGGATATCTTTGTTTCACTTGAATTTGGATGGTCATAAAGAAACAACACTTAATGAATGAACTTTTGATGTATGTGAAATAGCTCAGAGACACTTCATTGTTTGGCATTTGGGTTATTGATGAATGATAGACTGTGAATGAACATTTCAAGCATTATCCGGTATTGTCTTCTCTTGTTTCATTGAATCAAACCTCTAGAGAAGTTAAAACTGAGTCAACGCTAGTCCTTGTCCTCACCCTTCCTTATTAGCAACGATAAGACCTAGTTTGACATATGGGATTCCCCCCTTAGGTTAGTGACCCTAGCCTAGAAGTGCAAAGGCAAGGTGGTTGAGGAGATAGTGGGTGGCCTGCCTGTCCGTGTCCTTAGGTTTTCCCCTTGGAGAGGTTGGGACTTTTCCTCTAGGGAGAATCCGAGTGATAACAACCCGATGAGGAAAAACATAAGGTGTAGGGAGCTTGTTAGGCTTATCATCCCCAGATTTGGATTGAACTTACTCACTGTTAGCACAATTTTCCACACTTAATGAAATAGAGAAATTATAGATAAGAAATATGGAAATCCGCGCAACTTTTAGAAGATACTGCCCCCAAAATGTCACGTGCAATACTTCTCTCCATTTGGGTTGGTGCTTGCCAACCTTAGGGGGGTGTCCCTAGTCTTTCCTCACGTTGATTTCAACTTGTAAAATCTGCAATAAACATAACAAAAACAACAAGAAGAAATATGTTTGGTCTGCAGTTAAACATCCCAAAAGGTCACAATATTTGGTTTTATAAATAAATGGTGGAATCCCTGCAACGTTAGTTGTAAAGAGAAATGGAAGGAAGGAGAAAGAAAGCGCTATTAAGAGGTTGATTGCACCAAAATAACAGGCTAATAACTTCTAAATCATGCATAACATACATCAAAATACTGACAAACCATGGAAGCTTGATACGAGCACAACAAAGGTTTATTCCTATGTTCAACAAGAGGTTGAATGCACCATTGAGACAAATATAGAAACTGGTATAGTAATGTTCTCTGTGCAAAGAAAGTAGAAGCTAAAATAAAGAGAAAAAGAGGAGAATCTAGTGAAGTATGTTGTTGAAGAAGAAGATCCAACTTGAAACAATGAAGAAGTCTTGCTTATATTGACAATGAGGGTGCATATCTCATGCAAAGACTCCTCCCTTAGCCATGCACATGAGTGAGTGAAGGAGTGTGGAGTGAAGTGAGAACAAAGTGGAAGAGAGGAGTTAAGTGAGATGAAGTGAGAGAGAGTTTGAGTGAAGTGGAAGAGAGAGGGAGTTAAGAGAGATGAAGTGAGAGAGACTTCGAGTGAAGTGAGAGAGAGATTGGAGTTAAGTGAGATGAAGTGAGAGAGACTTTGAGTGAAGTGAGAGAGAGGAGTGGCGCCTTGATCAACTGGAGATACTCTGAGTTTGATTTGTGACTAAGTGAGAGAGAGAGAGATAAAGTGGCACTTCAGTTAACTCAACCATGCAACTTCGTAATCTCCTCCATGCGCCAACTCATTCTCAACTGATGCATGTGCCTAGTTCACACTTTTTAACTCAATGCATGTGCCCTGATGACTCAACCATGCGCTTAGTCAACTCAAGAGCCTGCCACATCATCCCAGTTTCATGCATGCGCCTTAGTTTTGCCACTTGTCACTCATATAAGCTGCCATGTGTCACACTTTGGGACTGCCATGTGTCACACTTTTGGACTGCCATGTGTCACACTCTGAAACTTCCACGTGTCATCTCCTGGGATTGCCAAATTTCACGTTTACATGGATGCCACATGACACCCTGCATGGCATACTGCTAAAAATAGAAAGTGGTTGAATGTCGATGAAATTAGGCTCAATGGACTCCGTTTTCTGCAAGGAACCAAAATATGTACTTAGATTCAACATGCAAGCCTCTGAACTGGAGCCCTCGAAGAAAGTATCATGCATGTAATCTAGAAGAAACTCACTGGAATCTTGAGCTCGTAAGGACTCTGAATATATAATCAAAACTGCCATGCAGACCTCTGAACTCTGTCTCCTAAAAAGCAGGAGAATTGCCAAAAATAACCATCTCTCTCCAATCCCATGAAGCCCTATGCAACCTCCGTCTCTGAAATAGGAAAACATCATTGAACCATTCCTATACCTGAACTCAATGGGAACCAACCCTGGCTCAAGCAAAACTATCTCTAGGAAAACTGTTTGAATCACTGTTGAAAAAGTCGACATCAACAAAAAGTCCGCGAGGGTTTGGAAAACATCGTTTCAGAAAAAGTCGGCAAAAAATCGGAAAACCACGACAAACATTAGAAAATACAAATTATATTCTTTTTTTTCAAAATTTTAAACATATAAAGCAACAACAACATCCGATAAACACATTGGCACATAAATATGGAGAAAGCACTGATATATATGATGTAGTGGATGCCAAATAAAAGATGATACATCAAAGTCGATATCGAATCCTAAACCCTGATAGTTGTCCAATCAAGGACTCAAAAGTGGAGAACCAATACAAAATGACATCACATATATAAATGTATCTCATCATCATGAGGTAGATGTACAATGCAATGTTTTAAAACTCGGACTTAGCCTCATAATCGGTCGATGGTCAACTCTGACTCGGACTTGAACTCGCATTGACTCTAACCGATTTTATTTCAATGACTTGGTTTACTAAAAATTTCATAAAATATTTAAATTTTAATGAAAAAATTATATTTTTAAAATTCCAAACCATGATTCCAAAAAATTATTGAAACTTTGAAAGAAATCATTATGAATAAATGAGCAAGAACCATTTAAATGACAAACATAAATGACAAGCAATGTTCCACTATCGCTTATATTCGGATCCTCATCATTAGTATCAACCTTTGCCTCTACATTGATCCTCTAGAGACATCAGTGAACACCTCCCAATTTTGATGAAACTACCTAATTGAAGCCTTATACCATGGTAGAAAAAGCTTAACATGCCTAATCCCTGATTTTGGTTTGAGTAAAAGGTACATTTTTGCCAAGGCCATGTTAGAGGAGTTAAACAATCAATACCACCAACATCGAGGTACATAAAAGGCTTGGTGCTCTTGATTAAATGCCAATCCCATACCCTCATACATGATAGAATCCAATGAAAATGTTGCAATCCTACCAGTCCTGAAATCCTAAAAACTGTCAAGTCTGCTGGATTTTGAATGGGATATGAAATTCTACTTTCTCCATATGAAGTCTGATGAGGTTGGAACCACTCTCAAACATCCTGAAACAATTAATGGTAATGTTAAAAATTTAAGTAAAAGGATAAAAAGGAAAAATAAAGGAAATGTCAACTTTTACTTACCATTAAGAATTTAACATTACCATTAATTGCCAGCGTTTTTGGTCAAACCCTTCAAAAGAAAAAAATAATCTTGCATGTTGGTGGGGTCTACTACCTACTTGACCGAGTCAAGACCTTCTCCAACAACGACAAACACAAATGACAAAAAAAACTCAAAAAATTTGCTTTATCCCCATGATTTCCACTGACTGGCCTGCGACTTTTATGAATAAGTCGAGACTTTTTCCTAAAAGTTGCGACTTTTATGAATAAGTCCCAACTTTTTCAAATTAAAAAAAATCGCGACTTTTTCCAGCCGATTTTTCGTTGACAGGAAAAAGTCGCGAAAAATTGCAGGCTTTTTCAACTATGGAACTTTGAATGCTAGCCAAATAGAACCCGCTGGTCCTCAACCCTCAGGATTTGCAAGTGAGAAAATCCAAGGGTTAACAATGGCGACTCAAGGGTACGGGATCCCTTTGTGGGATGTTGAGAACCCGAGAATCTCTATGTCTGTACCCATGAATAATCTCTGTGAGAAAGTACTTGGAGACCACTGTGCCTATATATAAAAGATAAATGATATGTAAAATGACTTGTGATCCAAAGTGCTTATCAAGTGGCCAATGGAGTCAAATATACATATGCCCCCCCTGGCTGATCGACTGAAAAAAGGGGGGCTCATCGATATCTACTACCTGCTGCCACCTACCATGTACACCCCTCTTAGTGGAAAACGTGCTGACGTCGACACATGGGAGAGAGTCACCAAGTCAGATGTCAATAATGTAAATACCTGTCAGGCGTAAAGGAACCCACCAATAAGGCTAATGGGCCCTAAGGCGCGAGCACAACCTGTCAATGTGAAAGATGTACTGGCATCGAACACTGACAATGATCGTTCGATCAAGTCCCAACGATGATCAACCTTGTCGAATGCGAAATGATCGCCAATGAGGCTAATGGCCATCAAGGTGCTCCACTTTTGGATTATCCCCCAAATGATGTGTCAGAGTCGATGAGGGAGGACTTGCTAAAAAGAAAAGCAATGGTGTAGTCTTTTCCCTCAGCGTGAAGAGATAAATCAAGAAACATATAGGATGTATGGCACCATGTCCCTATTACTGGGTAAGTGGGATGACTGACTCATAACAGATGACTCAATGAAAACCAATGAAGAGAAAAAACATAAGATGACTCAAGACTCTCCTTTTGTTTCTTCCATTCTACCCATCCTAATTGACTCAATACTTTGGGAATGACAATAAAAAGGACCCTCATCCAGGCTCACTCTAGATGTGACTGAGAAGAAGACAAGACAAACCTACGAGAAGACACTTAGAGTTTGACCCAAGACTAAAAAAATGGACAACAAACTGCAATTAGTAGGAAATAAAAGGACCAGCCTCATAAGAGGCACTTATTACACAAGGAAACATCACCAAACGCTGATGTAGACATGGAAAAGTCAGCAACTATCAAATTGGGACTGAAAAGTAAACAAATAAAGGAAAAAACTGCTGAAGTAAAGGATTTATTTTGCTGTCCACAAACATAAAAATCAACGAAAACAAAATCTGAAAATGAAAAATCAGCAAATGGAAAACTATCACCCAAAACCGAAAAAACACTTATTCTGGAAGTTGTTAGAGCTGCCATGATCAATCAACATACTCGAATGGCCAATGTAACGATGCAGCCAAGTGATCAATGTTGACCACCTATTTCAACTAGGGGGTCAATTCTATGTGCCATGATGATATGTACCTGATGGTGCTACTAGTTTGAAGACTCACTGGTTCTACAAGGCAGTTTTGATCTCAACACGTGTTTTTGTAATTGGAATTTCCGCTCCCCTGCTTGGGATAATAATGTAATGGGTCTGCATGGATCATAGTTTAGGTTGGTTGCTTAGGACTTTATCATTAGAGGAGTCCCTTTCATCGAGTGTTTTTTTTCCTCAGGTTATTAATTTGGCCTAACCAACCTTATTAATTTCCCTTGAGTTTTTCACTCCCACAATAATCCTCCAAAGTGGTGAAAGACATTCTAATGGTCGAGCCCTATGGTAGCTAGTGTCTAGGAATATTGTAAATGACCATGCTAGACATCTCCTAGAGACTTGCGGAATTCCGTCGAGTCGAAAGTAATTTTTTTTAATTTTTTAAAATTACCCATTTAATGGTAATTTTAATTATTTTTGATGAAAAAATGTAAAAACTAGGTCCTTGAGATTTTGATAGGAGTATTTGTGCTCAAAAGAAATGGAATGAGACCCCCTACACCCTTGGACCAAGTTTCAGTTTAATTGGACAAGTTTTGCTGGGTCATTGTCCATGAGGAGTCCAAGTCAGTCTAGAGTCAGCAGTTTAATTGCTTAATTGACAAAGTCAAAATGTCAATTTTTGTAAAGAATAAGCAAAAAGGTTTGAGAGAGAGTGGGAAAGGTTTCCTAACCTTTTTTCTAAGTGGGAAAAATAATTTTCCACTTAAAAGACCCCCCCTTGCTTAGCCAACAACTTAAAGTGGTGTTCCCTTGCTAATTGACATGTGGGAATTAAAAAGTTTAAGTGAGAAAAGCCACCTAAACCCTAATTTCGTCCCCCTTGGTGTCTAACTTCATGTTTGACGATAGGAAAAAGTTGTTTTCCCCCTTTACACCTCACCCCTCAAGCCCTAACTCACTACCAAAACCCTAAAAGTGACTCTTCCTTGACTTTGTCTATTTCTCTTGGATGTGTGACACTTGTAACTCATCCAAGGGGGGTAGCTCTTGCTTCCCAAGTATAAATAAGAGCCTCCCCTCCCTCATTTCACACATCTATTCTCAGTATTGTTACCATGCCAAAATCTCTCTCCCACTCTTCTCTCTCTCTCTTTCTTGTTCTCTTTCTTTCTTCTCAAGCTTGTGGCAATTATTTGCTCAAGATTGTTCTTATTCTAATAAAGAAAATATTTGGAGGACATATGCTGTTGGGATTCTTCTTGGTGCCATACTTTTCATGAGGTGATCTTGTTCTTTTATATTCTTCTTTTTACATGCTTAGCCTTGAAGATCTATAGTAAGAATATTAAGCAAAGTATTTTTCTTGTGTAGGTTTATGATAGTATTATCATAGATCTAGTGAGCTTCTTGGTAGTTATTTCAAAGTATTTTGATTTACTATCTAGATCTACTCACTTTCTATTGCTTCTTGTAGCTTAGCATTGGAGATTGACAAGGTTGCCTAGGTTTTAATAGAAGATTTCAGATCTGGAAATCTCTATTTTCACCCTCTAAAATTTTCTGTTTCTAATTGCTGTTCATTTCCATAATATTTTGGTATACTAACATGTTTAGATAGGTCATTTATATGCTTATAACTTGCTGAAATTTACACAAAAAATTTCTGGTTTTTACAACAGAAATTTTCACAAGTTTTGTCACATTTTGCAGCATTTCCAGCAAACTTTTGCTTGCTGATTTTTTGCATGTTGGTGACATTTGGGAGGGATTACAGTCCATTTGGGGCATCTACAAGTCAAATATTAACCTCCTAAGTTGGGGTAACATATTCCCAACATTTCCTCTTCTTTCCTCAATTTTATGCAAGCCCCAAGAGAGTCTCTAGGGCTTGCCTTCTCTAAAAGTTCTTAAATTTCTGTGTTTTTAATTTCTAGTTTGCCTACACCTAGGAAAGAGTTTGGCCAAGCAAACCATCCTATATCGTAAGGTTAGTTAATTAGTTTTATTTTCAGCATTGTCTTTTCATTTCTAGTTTTCCCCACTTGTCCTTAAGACAAGGTTGTGTGTTTAGAATTAGTTTCTTTTCAAGTCATTTCATTCATTATTTGTTTGCCTACACCTAGAAAAGAGTTTAGCCAAGCCAACCATCCTATATCGTAAGGCTAGGTGTTAGTTGTGGTTTATTGCTTCTAGTGCTTGTGTTTATGGTTCATCTTTAGATCTTAAAAGCTCTTTTCTTTTCATTGCTTAAGCCGTGGAGGCATAGTAACTTACTTGTGTTTTTCAAACATTTCTTATCTCTCAAGTATTTGCTTTGCTTTCAAGTTCAACCACTTAATCTCTTTTCAAGTTTAAGCAATTTACTTCACATTTATTTTCAAGCACTTGTACATTCAAGCATTTTTACTTTCTTGTAGTTTACTTTTCAAACACTTTACATTGCAAGCACTCAACATAACTAATTCTAAGTTCAAATTACCTCAGATCCATAGGTCTTCAATCAATCTAGTTTAATTAGAGCGCCTCTAATTGTCCCAACTTTGCTATAAAAAAAGGGACTTAAGGAAAAGGCTTGGGGTGCTAGATCAGGGATGGTCTCACGGCACTAGGTGTCCCCCTTGTTGGAGTACTTTTGTTCCCCGGATTGACCTGTGGAGCTATGGTGTGGCTTTGTTTGCCTCACTTATTGAGCACCCAACAATCCTTTTGGTATAAGCAGGGAGAGTTCTAGGGAAGTCACATAGTTTTAGGATTCACACTTTCACTTAATCAACTTAATCAATCCTAAAATTTATCTAATTCAACCTTGGTTTAATTTCATAATCTTTTGATGGTTTATGCTCTATAATTTCAGCAAGCATTTCACTTTAAGTTACTTTACATGCGATTTTATTGAGCATTGTGGATAATTAACTAGTAGTTGCACACTTGCCCATTGAAGGCTCTTTATTTGATCTTGCATCTATCTTAAATCACCCCTTGAAGTTGTGCATCTTGTGGAGGCACTTCTTGTTTGGGTTTGTAGTTGTGTTGAATGCCATTGAGACAACCCCTTGAAGTTGCGCATCTTGTGGAGGCACTTCATTGTTTGGGTTGTTGGCTTGTTGTGTTGTGGTGATCTTCTTTGAGTAATCTTTTCTTTCCCTGCACAAATAAGTCAAGTTAGTTTAGTTAGTGCTTGCCTATTTCATTTGTTGATAGTTGTATATTGTTGTTTTATCTTTAGCATTCTTTGTATAGATATTTGTTTCATTTACTTGTATCTAATTCAATTGTTTTGTAAAGTAATTCCTTTGTATCTAGTTGTAAACTTTGTAAAGTCTTTCTTTCTATCTTTTGTAACTCTAGTTTACCCCTTGCCCAACCTTAGGCACTAGTTTTAGTTGACTTAGGAAAAGGGCTTGCTTTTCATTGAAATATTGCACTTTGCATTGTTGACTCTCATATAGGCTAGATCCCCTAAACCTTTAACAAATTAAAATTAACTCCTAGACATAATCTAAAAAGAAGTTACAACCCTTAGGTGTTGAAGCACAATCATAAAAGCAGCGCTAAGCATGCTCATGACATAAAAAACAAAAAAACTCTACAAGCCAGAAAGGTTTACACTCTCATTATCCTTAGGAAGGACAATACATGTATTATTACAGATCATACATAGACCAAAATAGACTCAATAAACCATTTGCACAGGGCCTTACATTTCAGAGTAATCACAATCCTGTTTGGAGACTAGCTCTCCTTCATAAAATTCTTCCAGAACCATTTGACTTTCAGTCAGAGATAAAGCAGTTTTAGAAAAGGAGTCAGAAAACATATTTAGCTCTCTATAAACGTACCTAAAGTTTAGATGATGGAAAAGAGCAGAGAAGTTTTTCAAGCATTGTCCAATATTCATTAAGTCTAGGTTATTCAATTGAGTATCCTCTTTCATCCAATCTATGGTTAACTTTTAATCGCTGAAGACTTGTAGCTCGAGAGTGTGTCTGCTCACAACACATTTGAGAAGAGCAAGCAGATCATGAAACTCTCCTTTATTGTTGGTTCAAAACCCCAGATTTGCTTTGCTAGTAACATAATGATGATCTAAGAAGTAGAGAATAAAACCAAGACCACAGATATTGTCCGTCCCCTGACAAGCTCCATCAAAAAAACCCCAAGCCATATTTTTATTGATAATCACCTCCCTGACTTCTCGATCCTTTTTCACAGTTGAGCCAATATCCTCAAAGGAAGCCAAACTATTTAGGAGTGATGACATTGGATAGAACGGGTTTAATGCGGACAACAATGATTTTATATAGGCTATTGCATAATGCGATGGGTCGAAAGTCATCAAAAGAGGAAGGATGGTCCATCTTAGGAATGACTGCTATAAATGTAGAATATATGCTGCTTAACATCTTACCAAAGAGACTGACTTCTTCCACAACCCGAAGCAAATCATCCCTGATTATGTCAAAAAAATCTTCGAATAATTTGGCCGTCCAACCATCCAGCTCGGGACTCTTGTCTTGTCCTTTTTGTGACTTCATGGAAGAACTCCTGGTTATCCTCATCTTCAATTAGCCTAGGAAAATAGACAATCAACTTGAGAATTTCCCCCATCTTGACCTGCGTCGACTCCTTGAAAAGAGATTGAAAGTGCTCAACACCCAATGCAGCTAGCTCTCTGAATCTTCGAGCCACACCACCATTGGCATTCTGTAGCTCCCAGATTGTGTTGTAGTTCTTACGATAATTGGCAAATTTTTTGAAGTATTTGGCATTTTGATCACCTGTTGCTATCCATAAGGCCCTGCTTTTAAACTGCCATGCTTTTTCATTCTCCAACAATAATTTATTCCCAAGAGCTTCCAATGATTGACATTTCTCTTGCTCCATAGGAGTCCAATGGCCATCCTGAAGTTGGTCGTATAGAGTCACGAGCTCGGATTCAGTATTCCGGAGATCCCCATCAAGAGCTTTTCGTCGTTCCCCAAACCAAGATGAGACTTTTTCTTTGATCAGTCTAAGGGAAATGACAAACTGAGAACTTGCTGAAGCACTGTTGCTTGACTGAAAGGGGGTCCATTGTTCACGAATAAGAATCCAAAATTCCTCTTCCTCAACCCAAGAAGGATTGTACTTGAAAGGAGCACCAGGTTTCCTCGTTGAGTGGGCCATTCTAAAAAGATAGGGAAATGATCAGATCAACAAACCTTTCCGACACAAGAGCGGTAAATCCCATTATCCTGTAAAAATGAGTGATGCACGATGAATTGATCAAGCTGCTTACAAACACCTTTAGCCCCATTGCGATTATTGCTCCAAGTCAGACTAAGAACAATAGGTTCGACCAGTGTTGCCAGAGCGTGGGAGCGAAGCGGGAGCGGGAGCGGGAAGCGGGAGCGTGGGAGCGCATTTTTCAAAAAATGGTCGGGAGCGAAGCGTCTCCGGAGCGTTTATATATATATATATATATATATATATATATATAT
>ML782712.1:218971-234144 GCA_009831015.1 Picea engelmannii
TGGAATGGTTGCGTTAACTTCCACCGAGCCAGTATCGTACTGGTTTTTACTTGCTCAAAGACCAAAGCAACTCTCTGACCCTGGAATGGATTTTTCGTCAGATTGGTAGGTGGGGAGGCTCCTCAAGAGTTAATGAGGGGATGGGGGTGAACCGCCCATCCGTAAAAGCTCCCAGACCTGACCACGGACGAGGAAATTCGTGCCACATGCAATCTTGCAGAGGAAAGGCAAGAGAGGAGGTGTGGTAAAGGGGAGAGGAGAGAGCGCGTGCGACGGGGATCGCAGAAGAGAACTGGAGAAACTCTGGAAAACACAGGGAGTTCTGAACATAGGAGAAGGAGAGTAACCTTCGTCCTGGATTATTTTTCTGTATCAGGAGAAGGAGAGTAACCTTCATCCTGGATTATTTTTCTGTATCAAGAGAAGGAGAGTAACCTTCGTCCTTGACTTCCGTTGAGTTGGAAGTAGGAGACTGAATCTCAAAGCATCGTGGTCTAGCTCGGGGGTGGCTAGTGGTAAATCCGTTTGGAGTCACTGAGCCTACGGTTGGGTGGAAATGAGCACCCCTCTCAGCAGTTGCATCACGCCTGGTGGATCTATTAAGTGTTTTATGCCTTGTATTTCGAATTGAATATCATGAATACATGCTTATGTTTATATGCCCATAATAATTTCTATGTGGAATGATTGCCTGGTGTTTTAGACTGGAAATAATGGATGCATGTGTATGCTTACATGCCATAGTTGGTTTCTGTACAAATGATTAAGTCTAGGGCATGAGTTCGCTCCACCGAGAATCGTCTTGTTTGCTTGATTCTCGTAATATTCTGGGAAGGCTCCTCGAGAGTACTCTTCCTCGGAAATTACCCCATAAACCTTGGAACCGTACCGAACCTTTACCTAGAGACTTGACTAAGATCAGGGACAATTGCCCAAGAACCGTCTGAAGGTTCATGTGATCCGGGTCTGGAAACTTTATGCAAGAAAGAGTAGCTCTCTAAGGTCTCAGAGTCGTGGGAATTCGAAGCTCTGAGAGGTTGAATTTCGTGATTCAAGCTCAGAAGGGATAGCGAGTCCAATTATAGAAAGAGAATATCCTATCGTTTGGTAGACGAACGGTCGGAATCCTTTCGAAAATACCCCAGATCTGTCAAGACCGATGGATCTAGAGAAGGAGCGCAGGCGTTAACACCTCGACCCTTTCAGCCTTCGCAAGTAGCGATGGGATCCAAGACCGTAGATCCAAGGATCTGATGGAGCTCTATCGATCGTCGATCTTAGCCTTTGCATAGGCAGGAGAGTAGCATTTCGCTGACTCGCGACTTGGAGTGGTCAAGGGTAGGACTGCACGAACTCACGATTCGCGAAATCGCGACGTGATCGTGGTCGTTGGATCCAAGCCACGAGAGAACCGTTGGATCAGAATCTCCACGTGGTATCGCGTATCGAGGGTTCAAAGGTTGAAAGAATCTCCTTTTGACTGCAGAAGTCACGAAGTGCCGAGCATCGAGGGCTCGTGTGAACACGTGGCACACCCGTTAGGTGGGGACCGCGTGGTTGACAGGTGGCGTAACAACAAGCGCCTAGAGAAAGGTGGGAGTGGGTGACAGGTGGTGGACACATGTCGCCTGGGAAAGAGTCAACCCATTGTTGACTTATCGTGGCTCGGGGTTTCGCAGGATGAAGAAGTTGCCCCTTGATCGCTAAGGTCGCGAAACGCCGAGAGCCGAGGTCTTGTTGGACGGGCGGCAGTGACACAACTCGTAAGCAGAGTACAACGAAGGAGACAAGTGGCGTGTACGCATCGCTTGGCAGAGTCCACGTAACGTTGACCTCTCGCGTCTCGGGGATTCGCAAAGGAGGAGCACGAGGGCTCAACACTCCAACTAGCGAAGTCGCGAGTTGCGAGTAGTGCTAGTGATTAGCATAGCCTACGGTTATATGTAGCAGGCGCTAGTGAGGAGGGAGCCATACCCGTATCGCATCTCGGGTATCAGCGTTTGGTGAAAGAGGAGTCGAGAGCCTTGACTCCCAACTCACGAATTGCGAAAGGCGCTTGCGCTAAGGCCAGGATGTGGTCACTTGGAGGAGGATAAGGGAAGGGATGGGCTGCGCTAGGCCCCATAGAAATTCGGGGATTCTGTCCCTCGAAGGAAAAGACAAAAAACAATTCTAGATTGCCGTAGTGGGTGTGTGACACTATAATATTTAAATAAGCCAAGGCATTTCAGAGGTACTTTTGTTATAATTTTTTGAGCATTTCTTTGGTGTTCATTTCTATGTTATTCTCAGCATTTCCATGATGTATGTTGCTGTTATAAACAAATAAACCATTCAGAAATACATAAAAATGCAAGCTACAGCCATGAGAGCCTAACTGTTTGACGAAATGTCACTACCAAACTGCTGTCATAAACAACCAGCTTCTTAACTATTATTACAGCCATCTACTTGGGAGCCATAAGGAAGTATAAACCAATCTATATGCCACTCTCAAACATTAGGAAACCTTTCATTAAAGTCGGGACAGCAATTTGACATCATTTGGTATGAGCAATTGGTCGAACTTTCAAGTGTTTGACGAAATTCCCAAGTGAAAGGAAAAAGATTTCTTCATCAATTTAATTGGGAATCTTACAGTGGTATCAGAGCATGATCCTCTGCAGCTGTGAGGTTTGAAGGGCAGCATTGACAGCAGATGAAGGAAAAATGGCAAATCAGTTGGAACAATAGGTGTTTGAGGTAGGAATGAAGCTACAGTCTCTCCCTCACTTCAAAAATACTCTTCTTAAAATTCTCAAGCAAACAACAAAGATTTTATCTAAGGTGGATCAATCTCCTTCACAGGTTATGTTGGATGCAATACACCCATTAAGGGAAGCTTTAGTTATGCCAAAGTTGTTGAGACACCAGGATGGAGATGTGTCACTTATGGTGGCCACATGCATTAGTGAGATCACCAGGATCTCAGCACAAGATGCTCCTTATAAGGATGATGTGATGAGGGACGGCTTTGAGCTTATTATTTCCACTTTCCGAGGTTTGGGTGATATACATAGTTCCTTGTTTGGAAGGAGGCTAACCCATAGTCCCTTGTTTTTAATCTTGTTGTCTACCTTTTCTTTTTTTTCTTAACCTAGATTTTCGACTGTTTCAGAGATGCTCTAGGAACTTCTTATCGTCTTTGTCAAATGTTCTTCCTAGTTCCATTGACCTATTTTGGTCAGTTGTGGACATCAATACAATTTATTTCTTTTGTTTTTCTAAAAAAGTGAGTTTGAAGTTATAACTAATCATAAGTTATTGTTTTATTTCCCACTAGCTCATGATTAATCACTAATATAAAGAATCACTATTTTTTTGATGTATAAAGTTTAAACCAAAAATAACCTATAAAGATGGAAATGGAAACATCGTTGCAGATGCCTTCTATAAAGACTATGCAGTATCCTTGATACAAGGAAACCTAAAAGGTGAAATAAAGAACAAGAAGATAAAAACTGCCAAGAAATTATAACATTAATAGAACAGGGAAATTTCATACCTACATACCAGTGATAAGACAACACCATATGACATATGATCAAAGGTGGCCCATGCTCACAGTCAAGTCTTTTCAGAAGTTCCCTGTAAACTTTGACTCACTGCAATTGTCAACATTTTCGAACCTTAATGAACATGATGACCCAAAGTTCTTTGTTAAGATCATATATATGATAAGCATAAGTTCCAAGCTATGTTACTGGATCTGTCTGTGGAAGACCCAAGAACAGCATTTCCATGGATCTACATCCAGCAGGATCCGTCCCAGATCTGCTTGGGGCCCTGAAACCCTAATTTTTGCCTATATAATTGCCCCTCACTCCCACTCTAAAATTACAAAAATCTGATTTTCTCACAGCAGTTTGCATTTCAGAGTTTGTGAGATTGATTTGGAGCAAAATATATTTGGAGATCTGATTTTTCTATGTTTCTGGGTCATGATTTTTCTAGATATATATATATATATATATATATATATATATAATTTTTTATTTGTGTGTTTTCCCAATATCTGGATCCTGACTTTTCAAAAAATTCAGAGGTTCCATATCCATATCCGGATCTGTAACTATTTCCATGCAACTTAGGTTCAAAGTTTATTTGCATACAAGTATGTGGATAGCAAACTTCTTTGGTCTACTGATTCTGTAGTTGTCCATCTCTGGTGTTTCTATTGCCCAACTAATCCAATTAACGAATATCTAACCCGATGGAAGTATCTCTATATCAACTATTCTCAAACTTCGAAGTAACAAGCTTAAAATCAGATATGTTACACACAACTATTAGATAACTACTATTCTCCCTTAGCTGGCGAGACGCGTCTCTAGAATTATCTGCATTTTGGGCCAGTGATATCTGAAGATGAGATCATCCTACATGTAATGACAACCAATTGCATAATTGATATGTTGCTTCAATAAAACTGATCTAAGATATAAAATAGATGATCATACTCTTTAAGACTTTGTAATGGTGTTTTACCAAAAAGAAACAAGCTTTGTAATGGTGTTTTGTCCCCCACCCAAAAAACCTTTGCAATGGTGCAGAAAGATACACTTGATTAAATATCCTGTCCCTTTGGTTTTGTTACGTTAATAAGTTGGGTTGCTGTTATTGTTCTGGGTGGTAATTTTGATGCAGTCTTCATTTTGAATGGTACACAATTTTTTAGGAGGTCTACAAGTTGGAGGTGGGGTTAATCCAGAGAATGCTTGCAAATATCTGGATTCTGGAGCAAGTCACGTGATAGTTACCTCGGTATGTTAACGGAAATTTTTTTTCCACTCTTTGCAAACATTTTACGCATTTTATAAATACCCTTTTAGAGAAGAATATATTTAAGCTTGGGAGCTCCTTTGTGCTTGTATATTTGACAGAATGTAAAGATGGTTAAGCCATGTTATATGCACATGTATGCATGTGTGTAGGGAGAAACCGTTGGAGAACTAATTGAAAATTTGTACTTGTAGCAGATAATTACTACAGCACTCTTTTTCATTTTTGAAATTGGTAAACATTAGAGTCTATTTTATTAAAAACTTGGATTAACTTGCTTTTCTGAAATATAGAAAATAAACACTTTCATTATCTTTTTGAAGTCTATGCGGTTGAAATAACAAGGTTTCATACCAGAGGTTGAGGATGCACATTCTATTTATATAGTATACAGTATAGCAGGTGTTGTGTGTGTCAGTGAACGAGTTGGAAGACAAACTTTATAGTGGGTATCTTCCAGAATGATTGAAAAATGAAATTGTGATCTGGCTTATGTCTATCATAGCAATTGGAAATTCCAAGTACCCTTGTAGATGGTTTCTTCTTGAACTTTTGTTTTATGTGGCAAGGTGAGACTTGTGGTTAGGAATGTGGAACATGAATGATCTCAATCGAGGTAAGATTGATTGCAATCAAGGGGGAGTTTCAATTGCAATCGAGAAAATTCTATGGGGTATGGGCAAAGGATGATGTCAATAACACGATTGAATGAAAGGTTTGATTATATGTAATGAACTAAGAGTTAGCTAATCGAATTGTGGGTAGCTATCTGATTGGGTAGGATGTATGAAGTGATGATCATGAACAAAGTTGTTGCGAAAACATCTGCAAGAAGAGTGTTTTGGAAAGTAGCTGCAGATATGGCTTTGTAATATATATTGAGGTTTTAAAATAGTTATGTGATGTGTATGCATTTTCTTGATCATTGTCTTTTTGTTTCGATCAATTAGACATGTATGACTTGGTTTATGGTTGATTTTCATATCTAATGCATAATTTCTACTGTACTTGTAAATTGGTTTCAATGCTTCAAACTTGAACTTGTATAGTTTGATAAGGGTTGTATTGAGTAAAATCAATTAATAGTGATCTGAAGATTACTCATTTGCCTTCAAATGACCTTGGTAAGCACCAAAGGTAAGGACAAATTGTTGGTCATGGTTGTAATGGATGATCCTTGGTTGTGTTGAAACTTGAGAATGGCTCAATAACCTAGAGCAAGGTTACCGAGAGTGCCCCCCCTGCTCTCAAGCTCCGGAACGTGCTTCAGGGCGCTCTCGGATGCTCCTTGCCAATTCGGGAGCACCATGCTCCCAGAGCCTGGGAGTGTGCTCCCAAGGCGCTACCTGAACGCTCCCTAATGGTAATGTTAAATTCTTAAAGTAAAAGTTGACATTAACTTTTACTTAAATTTTTAACATTACCATTAATTGTTTTAGGATGTTTGAGAGTGGTTCCAACCTCATCGGACTTCATATGGAGAAAGTAGAATTTCACATGCCATTCAAAATTCAGTAGACTTAACGGTTTTCAAGATTTCTAGATTGATGGGATTGCAACGTTTTCACTGGATTCTATCACATATGAGGGTATGTGATTGGAATTTAATCAAGAGCACCAAGCCCTTTATGTACCCCAATGTTGGTGGTGTTGATTGTTAAACTCCTTTGTCATGGCCTTAGAAAAAATGTACCCTTCACTCAAACCAAAATCATTGGTTAGGCATGTTAAGCTTTTTCTACCATATTTTAAGGCTAGGATTAGGTAGTTTCATCAAAATTGGGTGGTGTCGACTGATGTCCCTAGAGGCTCAAGGTAGAAGCAAAGGCTAGACAAGAGGCAAAGGATGAAGGATGATACTAATGATGTGGATCCCAATATAAGCGATGTGGAACATTGCTTGTCATTTAAATGTTCTTTCTTTTTTATTCATAATGCTTTCTTTCAAAGTTTCAATATAATCATTAATATACTATGGATGGGATTTCTAACTTCATAATAATGTAGTATTCATCTACAAGTAGCACAAATGTGCTTGTTTTCATATATTCTGTAGCTAATTTGTCTTTCAACATGTTTTTTTTTTGAATATATATATATATCCAGGATGCTTCGCTCCCAACGATTTTTGGAAAATGACACTCCTGGCGTTCCCGCTCCCTAAAATGCTCCCGCATTGCTCCGCTCCGTGCTCTGACAACCTTGACCTAGAGTCCTCTCATCATTCCCAAGAAGAGTATGCTGATCCTCAATGAATTGTGAAATTAAGGGAATAGGCAACATAATAAGGAGTGTGCAAATACAAGATCGATAAGGCTGAAATATTCCATTTCAATGTTAATATGGGAAAGGTGAAAAACTTATATCTAAAGTGTTAACCATTTGGAGCACAAGATTAACTGAGTTGGAGGTACTTGGATGTAGAACAATGTCTCAATCAAGTTGTCTTCATCATGGAGTGGACACTGTATCTCCATCTACTCCACTTCAACTTGGTTCGAGTATTGAATCCATTGTGGAGGGGAAGAATCAATTGACAAACTATAACAATTGAGAGCATGATAGAAAAATGGCAAAAGAAGACATTATGGATGGACACACAAGCCTTGAAAGTAGAATGAGAAGAAAAATGAATCTTAATATGACCCCAAGGGGGGGAATATATGGGGCTAAGTGTATATGATATGAACCCAAGGGGGGCATATATAGGGTTAAATGTATATGTAACAAGGTAAATGTATATGTAATAGTGGTTGGCCTAATAAAGGGGCCACATGTGCAATGTGTAAATAGTTATATATAGAGATCATGTAGTCATTATTGAAGAGTATGTGATTTGGATGTAGGAATGTATTGGGGTACATGGAGGAGGTTCTATTCTTTAAGAAGTTATTGTGTTACTCATGTCTCTTATCTATCTTGGAGTTGTTTTGCATGCTCACATATTGTGTACATTGTGTATACTCTAGTCTATTGTGCTATCTTAAGCATTTGGTTCATAACATTTGGTATCAAAGCATACGATCCCAAGGTTTGGCTCCTTCAAATGAGTCATCTTGGCATTTTTGCTATAACTTTTTTTTTTTGGGAAGTTTTAGACAATAAAATTTTTGGGATCTTGAGGAGACATAGCACAATACTTGTGGTAAAATTTTTAGGTTCTGGTTCACTATACTTTCAGAAATATAGGTTGTGGAAATTAGGATTTTGACTAGTCCTAAAACTAGTCTCAAATAGGTGTTCTTGGTCAAACAATCATAAATTTTTTGTGGGACATCTTAGACAACAAAATTTTCAAGAACATGAGGAGACATATCTTAGAACTCGTAGTAAAAATTTTAGATTCTGATTCACTATAGTTTTTAAGTTACAGGTTGTGGAAGTTAGGGTTTTTGACTAGTCCTAAGACTCGTCTCAAACATATGTTCCAAGTAAAACAATCATATCTAATTCTAGAAAGATCCAAATTGAGTGCCACCAGTTTCATTGGAAAGAAGACAGACCATAGTTTTTCAGGTCCAAATTTCAGAAGCATATTCGAAAAATTGTTTTTTAGGTCCAAATTTCAGAAGCATATTTGAAAAATTGGACATGTGGCATGCTGTACAAGTTCTCTCTCTAGAAAGGGCCAAAAATCAACAAGTTTTGGGAAAGTTACCATAGCTTTCACTTGGCACATCAAAATTTGGTCAAATCTGTGGCATTGCAAAGAAGACATGTCGGGATACTACATGCCAAAATTTCAGACTCAAAAGTGCCAAATTTTAGAGATATATCAAGAGAAAGGTGGGCTAGCAAGATAGTCTCCAAATCAAGGTTTTAAAAGCTATGTTAATTTAAAATTATCGTAAATTTTGATTGGGATGTCCGATTAAGGTGATTCAAAAGTTGTTGGAAAGAGAAAACATAGGAGAATATAATAGGAAAATGATCACAACTATTTGAGATAATTATTGATAATATATTGAGATTTTAAATTGAGGGTTTGGGTTAGACCTCAATTAGGTATCAATGGCAATACCTAAGTTTAGTGGAGATGAAGATAAAGATGAAATCAATCCCATGGAATGGTTGAGGATGATAAAGAAAACTAATTTGACTCCCTATCAGGCAAGTAATTATTTTGATAGTGAAGCTTGGAAGTGGTGGATGAGTATTGATAAAGATACTAGACAAAACATCCCATGGGAAGTATTTGAAAAATTGTTCTAAAAAAATGGATCAAGAACTCAAAAGGAGAAACGATGCATACAATTGAAGATGAATTCAATGAAGCTAAAGAAAAAATTTCCAAATTATAGAAAGATAAGGAGGAATTAAAAGAAGAGCTTAAGAATAAGGATGATCAATTGTGTAAGTTGCAATCACTTAATGAATCACTCATTAAGGAGATTAAGAACTTAAGGCAAGGAAAAATGAGCAAATGCAAGAAGGATAAAGAAATATGTATATTACAAAACCATAACAAAAAACTATTGAATGAGGTCAAAAGATTGAAAGAAGAGAAGAAGCATTTTCAAAATCAAAAGAAAACAAGGATCTTGGATGAAGAGACTACCAAAAGACTTGAAGAGGAAATTTGCAATAAGATTGAAGAATCCCTACACACAGATGAGGTAAAATTAGAAATGCTATGTAGAATTAAAGAAGGAAGATATAAATTGATGGAAAATATCACCATTCAACTTCAAAAAGAGAAGGGAGACTTCAAAAGGAGAAGGAGGACTTCAAAAAGGCCACGAGAAAATATTTAAAGAAGTGGAGCTTCAACTTGACAATGTTAAAGTCAAATATGATGGAATTATCTCAAAAGTAGGTAGTATTAAAGACCAAGCACAAATGTTAGAGGATGCCATTGTCTTTGGATAGAAGATTGATGATATGGGTGTGTGGAGTGAAGAAAAACCATCAAATGTGAAACCATATCGACACCCTCATTACTAGGAAAAATGTCAAGGAAGACAAGAAGATCGATATCAACATTATCAAGGAAGAAGAGGGAATACTCATCAATATTCATGGAACAAGGCATCACAAAGCCATTATTCAATAGGATATTATCAAAGACCAACAACTACTATAAATTTGAGAAATTACAACAAAAATACATGGAATCAAAGAAAAGAAAATTATGCAACTACCAACCATCAAGGATTAAGATAAAAAAGAATTGAGTTTGCATGGATGGATCATCATTAATGGAAAGAAGAAAGTAGGAACATAAGAAAACCATATTACTTGGTTTCATCACATGTAAATACTAAAGCCTTTAACTGCAAAGCTTTGAGTACAAATCTTTTTGAAGGAGGGTATTAGGATATGACCCCAAGGGGGACATATATGGGGTTAAATGTATATGATATGACCTCAATGGGAGCATATATAGGGTTAGAAGTATAGGTAATGTGGTAAATGTATATGTAATATTGGTTGGCCTAATAAAGGGGCCACATGTGCAATGCGTGAATAGGTATATATATAGATCATGGAGTCATTATTGAAGAATGTGTATGCTGTAATGTATTGGGGTATTAAGAGGAGGTTCTCCTATTCTTTAAGAAGTTATTGTGTAACTCATCTCTCTTATCTATCTTGGAGTTGTGCTCCATGCTCACATATTGTGTACATTGTGTGTACTCTAGTTTATTGTGCTATCTTAAGCATTTGGTTCACAACAAATCTTCTATATTGGAATGCAAAAGGCACAAATTTTGAAGATACTTGTTTATTAGGAGCACCTAGTAACTCCATTAAAAAGAACAACAACATGGGATGTGTTTCCTGGTGATATGGGTTTGAAAAACAATGTTGAGTTGGCATTAGCCAACTTGGATCTTAATGAACTAGTGCTAGAGCCGGTCACTTTTTGATGATGGTGATCCTCTTGAGGGGTCATCCTCTAGAGTCCACATCAACAAATGCATGGATTGCATTGGATATAGGGGAGGAGGAGGAGGATGGAGGAGAGAGCAGTGGTAGTGATGCCAATCTTGATGATTATGACATGGAGGACTACTGACAGTCACGACTCATGAGCTATGAGATTCTTCCATCTACGGTTCTAGTATCTACCCTATGGCTATTTTGTATTTGTCATTGGCATTCCCACCTATAGTATCAGTGACTCTAACTCAGTATCTATCTACATTGTAATACATTTTGATTTTGACGACTTAATGAGATTGAGAATGCTGCAGCTTATGACTCTAATTTCTTGTGTGTTTAGTGTTTGTCATTTGATCATCATTGAAGTTACAATGTAGTATGTTACATATTTTGTATCATGTAAATCTTCTAGTTTCTAACAAAATATGAATCTTTATGTCTATATTTCATTTTTGTATGTGTAATTTAAAAAAAAAATTATATATATAATTTTTTTAAATATATATATTTAATATATATATAAACGTGTCCTCCGTGTCCTGTTTCTAGGGGTCACTGTGCCCGTGTCGGATACTCGTATTTCCGTGTCCTCCGTGTCCCGTGTCAACATGTCTGGTGACTTACTATATATACATTTACATGTAGAGACATTCTATTAATCTTGTGAGGAACGGATCTCTTTTTTACAACTTAATAACTTGTTCTAACATGTTATTGCTCTGGCAATACACTTTATTTAGTCTTTAACATAACTTTATAGCTTAAGACTCGTGACCCGCAAGGATTTAAGGCTTTATAAAATAAGCATTAAAATGTCTAACAGATTCACTCTCAACACTTAATACATGCATTGTATTGTCTTTAGCACCTTTGGTTGTGTTTGGAACATCTTTATTCAGTTGCATAAGCTCCTTCTCAATTTCTTCTACTTCTCTGTTAATGGTTACAAACATTAATACATTTAAAGGTGCTAGATTTTGTTATAAAATATTTTAGAATGTTACCATGGCTTTATCTATATGCCTAATCTTTATTTGACATTGCAAGACTTTGCCTTTTCTAAGTAGCTCATTTTGTTTTCGCAGTATGTATTTAATGATGGTAAAATGGACATGGAAAAACTCAAGGATTTGGTGCGGGTTGTTGGGAAAGAAAAACTGGTTTTGGATCTCAGTTGTAGAAAAAAGGTACACAGAATCTGTTTTTAACGTTTCTATAATAGTGTCCCATGTTTAAATTTGAAATATTTTATTTTTGCTGTTATTTGAAGATGCCATGCTTGGGTAGCTTGATGCTATACAAAATAATGTGGAAGTTGGAATGGTGTATGTTGCAATTCGGTAAAATATGTGTTAGCCTGCATGATTCATCATAATATTGTGGGTTTTATCTTACTGCTTGATATCTTCTTACCTAATTTTAGATTCTTTCAACTAAACTTCTGCAAATTGATTCTTTCATGTAATGCCCAAATATTGAAAATTTAATTTAGATTGCCTCAACTTTGTTTTGAATTTGATTTTGAGGTTTTGAACCGCTATTGAAGTTATTGAACAGTTTTGCAAGCTAGCTTTTGATCTGTAATAGGCTTGTTTTTCTTGCAAATGTGATTAAATTGCCTTTCATTTCGTTCTGAAGTTTGCTATTTTTGTTTGGTAAGCAGAGAGATTTCATTAATGATACACAGTAATACAAAAATCCTTTGAGAGGGGAAGAGTTTGGAGCCTACATAACTGGTATTTTCCAAACATGATTAAATCTGGACTGTGAGACTGTCCAAGGCTTTTCACTGGCATTTGAAAAAATATATATTTTAAACCATCAGGATCAAAATGCCAACTAAATCTGATAGTAGAATAAGTTCCAACATAACAGAAAAACTAAGTTGCAGGAAATGCCTGGTTTGGTCATGTCCTAGTACCTGAAATTCCTGAAAACACCGAAACGGGAGCAAAACGCCTTGGAAATGCTGTCATCCGTACCATACAGCATTTCCAAATATGGAAATGCTGTATGGTACGGCCAGTGGCATTTCAGCCATTTCCAATGACATTGTAGGCATTGTTTGGGAAGTTTCCGGGCCCACCCAAGGGCCTAAGAGGGGCGTGAGACCCATATGTAAATATTTTTTTTTTTACTGGGGGAATCGGCAACTCGCGGTTCTCGTACTCGCATGACACGGGGTCGATCCCCAGGCGGCTACCACTATAACCCCAGGTGCAACCACCCAGCCCGCAAGAATGGCACACGAGTAAGTCCGGGTGAGAATCGAACATGAGACTTCATTTACAAATTTCCTTCCATTTACACGGCACTTGCCAATCCGTCTACACCCATGCGGGTGAGACCCATATGTAAATATTGCCGTCTGTGCCAATGACCCTTTTGTTAATGTTTTACTTATATAGCTAGCAGTTACGGTTCTTCTTTATTATTATAATCATTTAGCACATTAGCTGCATAAATAAGATCAATGAAAGAGAGGCAATCACAGAAACAATAGAGACACACAAATTATCTTGGGAAACCCTCATGGGGGAGAAAACCCAACAAAAACTTCCTCAATATAGATAGACCAAAGACCGAACAAAAGATCCTCCTCTACTCCTTCACTAGGAAGAGTAGCGCACCACTTGACCAAGAAATACCAAGAGATAGACCAGAAACCCTCCTTGACGTTACCCCCAATTGCCGTAGGTTCTCCTCCAAGACTTGCACACTGCAGAGCTGAGTGTGTTGAGTGTATTCAAATGAGACACCATCCTCACATATAAATACAAGTTGTGAGGTGGCGCTAGGGTTGTGACTCTTCACTTGGTGGAGCTGACTTCTCCTAGAAGTGGCTAAAACCACTTTACAATTACTAGGGTCCGACTTTACAAATACCACCATACAAATACATGTTGGCCAATCCACAAAAGGGGATTTGATCTTATACAATACCCGACTTGATCAATCCACAAAAGGGGATTTGATCTATACAATAATGACTCAAATATAAGTAGAATATTCTTCGAAGTTACAATAATTCAACACTCCTCCTTAACGAGAAGGGTATTCTACTGATAACATTAATAACAACTGACTGGACTCAATACATCATCAAGAGGAGGGAACATCGTCATCATCATCGAGAACACTGTCGGTCATATCTATAGGTCATCGAAAGTTTTTCTCATCATCAACATCATTAGAAAATGAACATCATCATCATCTGCAACACGAAGCTGGAGTAACATCATCATCATCAACATGAAGTTGGAACATCAACATCAATAGCATGAAGCTGGAACAACAACATCAACAACACAGGGCTGGAACAATATCATCAACAACACGAAGCTGGAACAATAACATCATCAACAACACGAAGATGGAATAACATCATCAATAGCACGAAGCTGGAACATCTGCATCTATATGTGGCAACAAAATGAGGCAGGTGCATCAACAACATCTGTGGTACTATGACAGACCATCCTTACCGGACCTTCGAGATCTGCCCAGGAATCATAAGATTCTCTAGGATATAAAATCCTAACAAGCTACCATGTGGTACTCTGACAGACCGTCCTTACTGGACCTTTGGGATCTGCCCAGGGATCATAAGATTCCCTAGGATATAAAATCCTATCTGAGCTACCACTATTGACCACAACTGGCATATACATGCACAGGTACTCTGAGAGACTGTCCTTACCGGACCTTCAGGAACTGCCCAGGGATGATCAGTCTCCTAGGATATACAATCCTAATTGAGCTACCCGTTGTTGGTCAGGATACCATAGTATGGTCAGGATACCTTCTTTTTGGTGAACATTTCTTCGGGAGTTTTGAATCCAAGTGCACTACGAGATAATCTTTTTTGGACATATACTGCTGTTCTTGCTACTTCAACCCATAAGTGCATTGGAAGATCTTGATTGTGAATCATGGTCTTTAATGATTCCATAATTGTTCCATTCTTTCTTTCTGCTACACCATTTTGTTGAGGATTGTAGGGAGTGGTGAGCTCCCTCTTAATCCCGACATCTTTGCAAAAGTTTCCAAATTCATTTGAAGTGTACTCTCCTCCATTGTCCGACTTGAGTATCTTGATTTTCCTTTCGGAGAGGTTTTCTACCAAGGCTTTGAATTCCTTGAACTTTTCGAGTACTTCATCTTTTGACTTCAAGAAATAAACCCAAGTCTTACGAGAGTAATCATCAATAAAAGATACATAGTATACATACTCGCTTAGAGAGGTTGATGGCATTAGATCGCATACATCTGAGTGGACAAGCTCCAAGATTCCTTTTGCTTTACTGTCGCTCTTTGGGAAATGATTCTTTATGTTCTTTCCTTGTGCACATCCCTTGCATACACCTTCATGATCAACCTTTAATTCTGGTAAACCTGTAACTACCTTGCTTACATATGGTAAGGCTTTGTAGTTGATGTGAGCTAGTCTTCTATGCCAAAGTTCA
>ML782712.1:234194-248434 GCA_009831015.1 Picea engelmannii
AACCACCTTCTTCTGTTCCAATAACAACTGCATCTTCTATAGTTTTTCCTTTAGGCCACATAAGAACTTCACCATCTATGAATGCAACCTTCAAACCTTTCTTATCTAGGGCTGAAATAGAAAGTAAGTTCTTTTTCAAACTTGGTACATAGAGTACATCCTTCATTCTCATCGGAGTTCCTGAATCAAGTTTGTAGGTGGACTCTCCCATTCCTTTGATAGGGTACTGATAATCATCTCCAAGTGAAAGTTTCTGGGGGAAGTCCTTTTCTGTAAGGCTAGAGAGAATGTGTTTCTGACCTGTCATGTGCTTAGAGGCACCACTATCTATGAGCAAAGTATCCTCTCCAGGTGTCACATATCCTGAGAGGGCCAAAAACAAAACATAATCTTCAATCTCTTCTTTAGTCAACTTCTTGGGCGACTCATCATCTTCAACTGCATGGGCATGATGTCTTTTGTTATTTATCTTCATGTATTCTTCCCTTCTAGCAGGATAGTTCTTAGCAATGCGTCCCATCTTATCACAATGATAACATTGATAAGAGGAGAATCTTTTCCCTTTCTTTGACCCTTATGATATTTTTGGAATCTCTTTGGGGGGTGAGATTCTTTATCAAAGTGGGTCTCTTTTTGAAAATGAGACGTTTTCTTTCCTCCTTTAGCATGAGCAACTAGGGCTTGATCTTCATCTCTTAATAGGACGACTTCTCGGTTGGTCACTCTTGCTTCTTCTTGAACACATTCTTCCCATAAACTGTCAAATTAGAGTTTCTCTTTTCTTGCACAAATAGTTTGGATGAAGGCATCCCAAGGTCCTGTGAGACCATTAAGAGTTGTCATTATGAGTTCATCTTCATCTAAGTTGTCTTCAATTGCCTCTAACTGTTCCATGAATCGAGAAACCCTAGAGAAATAGTCTTGAACTGTTTCTCCTTTCTGCATCTTTGTATTCTTGAGTTGGGTTCTCAAATTCATCTTCCGGTTGATGTTCTTTCCTTCATACATTTTGGTTAGGGCATCAAACATATCTTTTGGAGTATTCTTAGAAGACTCTTGAGGGATCAAGTGGTCTTTAATGGAATCTGCAATTATTCTTTTGGCCTTAATCATATCCTTCTTGTACTTCTCTTTGGCTGCTTCTTCGGGTTTTGGTACATTTTCTTTTATGAATTTTGTAAGGTCATTCTCTTCAAGAATGAGTCCAATTCTGTACTTCCAGGCACAGATGTTTTCCACACCTTCTAACTTGTCAACAAGCTTGGAGCTTGCAGACATTTTGACCTGGAGCTAAGAAAATGACCAGAAAGTGAAAATGCTCAAAAATTGAAATTGAGCTTACCGAGAGATGCGTTGGGCTGAGGCGAGTTTGGTGGAGCTGACTGTTTAAGAAAATTCCAAGTTTTACCCCTTGAAACTTGACCTGCGCAATTCTGGACTGGTACTTCTGGTATTGGTTCTAGTTTTCTGTTTACCAGCCAAAACTAGGGTTTGAATTTCTGGAGAAGCTGCCCATTGAAAAGGTTGCTCAAGCTGCCAAAAGATGCGCTAGGGTAGGGCGCACTTCCCAAGATAGCTTTTGGTCAAAAATTCCTCTTCAGTAAAAAGCCCTAATTTTCTTGTACGACAACAGTGACGTTTTTGGATACCCAGTGAAAGATGCTCTATTCAGTCAAGCTTTGATACCATGTTAAGTTTTCACTGTTGTTATTAGGTTATTTCCAAATTACATGAGTATTCAATGAATTTCCAAAACAACAACATAAAGAGGATCATTGAAAGAAACACAATCACAAGGTACGCAACATTTTATCCTGGGAAATCCTCATGGGGGAGAAAACCCTCCAAAAAATTCCTCAATAATAGATTGCCAATACAATGCCAATACTAAGACCAAAACACCAAGAATAAACTAAGACCGAGCATGCGCCTCTCTTCTCTTTCCTTCTGCAACTAGAACTGCCTTCAAGATATGGGCATTGGATGAGTGAGTGTGAGAGTGTATAAGTGAGGCACCATCCTCACATATAAATACTAGTTGAGGAGGCGCTAGGTTTATGTCTCTTCACTTAGTAGGGTCGACTTCTTTTAGGAGTGGTTAAAACCACTTTATAAACACTAGGGGCCGACTTTACAAATACCACCATATAAATATGGTTTGACCAATCCACAAAAGGGGATTTGGTCGTATACAAGACCCAACATGATCAATCCACAAAAGGGGATTTGATATATAAGATAATAACTTAAATGTAATAAGAATATTCTTCGAAGTTACAATATTTCAACACTTTCTACCTCAACCAATTGGATGAAGAGAAGCTGACTTTACCAGTGAATGGGCAGTTCCTCAAGTTGTTCTTCAGTGCAATCATCTGATGCCCATAGGGGCATTCATTGTAACATAAATCTCTTTAACCCTTTTCCTTTGTATTTTATCTTCATGTCTTTACTTATTCCTTGTATATTATTTCACTTTCTTCTTTTGCACTTTCCTTGTATATATGTATATTATTTGTGCAACTTCATTTTATTGTTGGTTTCTATATATTCTATGTGTTGCTGATACATCCGTTTGGCGAGACATGTTTATTTTGCAGATCACAGATTTTGGATTCTCGCATGCTTTCCTAAAAATCAAGCACACATCCCCATATGGAGCCAATGTTACCCACCAAGTTGCACTAGGATGGACTTGCAGTTGAGCTGCCAAAGATTGAACAAATACTTGTTTAGAATTAGAGTTCAGAAGTCCAGTTGGCCATTATGGCCCCTTTTCTTCTTCTTCTTTACCGCATTTCCATACCCCCATGGGGAGTTGTAATAAGATGAGCTAGCACGATGAACTTTGTAAAAGGATTAGCCCTCTAAGACTTGGTCATTAGTATGTTACTCTAGAGTGTATTTTTTACTTTTTAATTATATCTTGCTGCCTTAGTAGCAAGTTATAATTTTTAAGTTTTTTCACTCAATTACCTCCAAAGTTGGAGTATGTCCTAGTGGTTAGGCCCTAGTATATTGTCTAAGTCTAGTGTCTAATGTATATTACCATGCTAGTCATCATTTTTGAGTCATATGGAAATTGCGCTAAGTTCCCCTTAGGATTTTTTAATGCTTTTTGCAAATAAAAAAATTCCTGCAAAATGGAATATTTTAATTGTAATTGATGAATAAGTTAAAAATGTTGTACTAGGAGGCATCATATGCCTTGGGGTATTCATTTTCTTGCTTAGAATACCCACTTAACCTATGTACCCACTTTGTGAGTGAAAATAGTGATTTTAAATCACCAAAAAACAATTTTACTCACAAAAAGTCAATAAAAGACCAAAAATCAGCAATGCTATTTTTTGGGAAACATGTTTTGAGTCAACTCACTCTCTCTTGGAGTTAACTAAGCCTTGTTGGCACATAAGAGAGAGTTGTGGGTGACTTCTTAGTTGAGTTGTCAAGAGAAGGGAAGTTCTCCAAGAGGAGGTGCACCCCCCTCTCAAGAGGCGACGCACCCTTGAGGTGAGTCGCCTACCTCTTGAGAGGTGGCGACCTCTCACTCCATCTCACTCCCATATGTGGTGCCCTTTTGGAGTTCCAAGAGAGGTGGCAGCCATATTGTTACGCTTGTCTCACCTTTCCCTCACAAGTGGTGTGCCCTCCCTCCTTGGGAAGTGTGACCCCCCTCTTTGGTTTCTTCACCCGGTTTGCTATATAAACAAGCACTCTCTCCATTCTTTAGCTAATGGGAGTTTGAGTATAGATTGCAGTTGTCTTGTAAGATCATTGTAATACTCATTTGGAATAAAAAAGGCTTTGGTGGTCAAGACGATGTATTGAGCTATTGTGTGGATGAATAATTGCCATATGGTTTCATTATGAGGTGATGTCGTTCTTGGTTTTGTACTTCATTTGTTAGCTAGGCTTAGGATTATTGATACTAGCTTGTGTTCATTAATCCTTTTGCTTTGCTTATTTGAAAGACATTTATTTTCATGTATGTTTAAGCTTACTAACATGCTCATTGAGTCCTTGTAGACAGCACCAAGCTTTAATTTTTGTTTTGCAAGATCTTTGTTAGTTCACAGGACCTCATAAGCTTGGGCAAGTGGTTGATCAAGCTTGCATCTTCCATTACTTCAAAATTCAAGGACATAGTCCCTCTTCAATCCATCAAAAGACCCCATTGCCCGAGGGTTCCGAACGTTGCAAGTTTCTCCCTCTCTTTCTCTCAAATTCAACTATTCTTCGGTTACTAAGATATGCATGCTAAAATTCAGATTTGAATTTCCATTTCATATCATTTACATATTGTTTTGCATGCATTAGGAAGTTGAATCTATTTTGCATTTCCAAGTTAATCAATTTGAAGATTAGATTCAACATTAAAACTCACCCTTTAGTAAGTTTTAAGTCAAATCTTTCAAGGCTAAGGTGTAGTTCAATTTAAGTGCTTTCATTTAAATATTTGGCAAATTCAAGTGCTCTCTTGCTGTCTCGAACAACCAATAAAACCATTGAGGAAGTTTGTTTTTCAGCTTGCCTTAGTGGCAATAGTTTGCTAGTTTAGTTCATCTTTTATTTAGAAATATTTTTGTCACAGTTTTGATTTTTCCCATAAGTTGTCCAAAGTGATTTTGGGCATCTTTCGGGTTGTTTTGCTTTCTTATTTTTGCAGATTTGCAGACAACCAAGAGAAAGTGTTGCCGATTTATGGAGGATTTGAACCTTCCGGGACCTCTGGGACCAACCTTCTTCCTTTCACATTATTTCTGAAACTTGTAACCTTGTTGATCCTCTTTTCTATAAAGGATCACAAGCCTTCGCAATAAAGAGATTATAAACACAACAATAAAATCAGTGGGCTACTCAGTGCCCAATATTCAATCCTCTCTAGGGGATCGATGTCCTTTTGTGGTTGTCTCATTTTTGCTTCTCATTTGCTTTATTAATTTAAACAGACAAAATTAAGCATAAAATCAATCACAACGCCGTAAAACATTAGATTAGATTTCAATTTTTCAATTTACTTTCAACAAATTTCAAAGTTGGCAATAAACCGTCCCCTCAGCGTCCCTTAGTATGTTCTTGACCCCTCCTTTGCGAGCTTCGGCTTGATCTCTGGTGTGGGTTCCATACATAACGATACTTGGTCAGTGTGGATTTAGTTTTAACTAGGACAATCCGATAGTTGCTATTGTTCAATTGGGACATTACATCGAGCTTGCGTGTGAAGTCAGGGGGATACTCATTAATGGGATTTTCTCTCCTTGTTGGACCTGCGATAGTGCTCTCTGTATTGGATATTGTATTGAACTTGTGTGTGAAGTCAGGGGGGTATTCTTCCCATTGGACCTCCGACATAGTTCTTTGCATCCAATTGAGGGATAACCTCTAAAGGGCCACATTTAGATTATATTTTTTTTATTGTTATCACTCCACACACTTCGCACCCATAAGTGGACTTTCACTCACAATAGCCACTTCACAATAAACCCACAAACCTAACAACTCATTTTTAATAATAAAATTGTCAAGAGCACTACATAACATTTTCATTTCAGTTGCATTTGACATCTTGCAACAATCTTTACATTTGGAACTGGTCTTTATATATTGCTTATCATTTCCATTTAAGCACTTGTATATACTTTCAAGTTGTATCATTCTTGTGAAAGTACTTTATATGTTTTATCTTTCTAGCATAAGCAATTTCGTTTAGGTGTCTTATATGCTGTTAGATTAGTTGTAATGCTCTTGCTTTCACTAAACTCCTATATTTACGTTTTGTAATTAGCTTACTTAGCCTTAGAGTTATTTTTTAGGGACTACCCCCCTTGACTTCGTTAGGAGTTGGCCTAGATAGAAGAGTCGAGGATCAGGTGACAACACCTTGACTCGAGACTTGCCCCCAAGGACACATCCAGTGGATTGAATATTTCTTCCACGTTACCCGAGGTGTGTATAAGGTGGCAATGGATCGAACGACCAACAAAACAACATCAATTAATGAAGAAGATGTTATACCCGCAGTAAATCGAGGAAACATTGCACATATGGTAAGGGAAAATCATGTTACCAGATATCCTTATCAACATCCCAATCATAAAAGCAGATATGAGTATCGATATCACTTAAGTCGGGCACAACTAATTTATTGTTCTAAAAATATTGAGACCAATGCAATTAAGTATCATGATAACATTTCATCGTGGAAGTGGAATGTTCCACAAAGAATTGAATTAGGATGGTCTGATCCTTATACGGTTCGAAATTTTTGCTCAGCACTCAGAGGTTCATATTGTCTCGTATCATCAACTACGACAAAACAAAGAATGATGCAACAACATTACAAGCTAAAGAAAAAGACGTCCAGTCCTTCCATCACTATGCTTTGAGGACAAAGCATTTCAAAAGGGGAAGACAATGTTATTCACATAAATATATATAAAATATATAAATAATAATGAATAACTAATAACTAATAATTAATTACTAATGAAGAGACACATCATATGAAAGGTCATGTCTCTTATGAAAGGGCACCCTTGCGTGGGTATATATGCAGACCCTCATTCTCATTGTAATCATCTCTTACATTATTCATACTTATTCCAATACATCAATTATCCTTAATGGATTATTGTGGACTATCCTATTTATATTGGATATTTGTTATCTGAACCAGATTGGTTCATTACACTTGGCACCTATGCCACATGAGAATACCTGCCCGAAGCTACAAAAATCAACACATTTTTCGAAATAAACTTAATAAGCCCTTGATTTAGAGACTGGTCAAAGTCACCAGGGAAAAGGCCTTGATAGCCAAACAACAAAATTTATCCCTAGTTGTGTCCCACATAGCCTTGTAGAACTCACAAGGTAGCCCATCCAACCCATAGGACTTCCCATTATGCATAGAACTAAGTGCAAGAAAGAGTTCCTCCATCGAGAAATCCATGTCCAACCTATCATAGTGCCCAATTGACAGCTTATGGGGACGCACCTTATAACAAGAATTTATGGCATCCACCACAATGTTTGTCAAAGCTTAAGGAGACCAAATATTTTGAACATGTAAATCATACATACCTGTAACTTTGCTAGGGTCCTCAAGAGATCCATTAGGCTTGTACAAACCAAGAACTCTATGTACCACTACCTTCCTTTTCAGGAAGTCAAAAAAGGGTTTGGAACCCTTTTTCCCTCCTTGAATCCAATGCATCCTAGACTAGACTCGGGCACCATTGGCAATGTACCCTTCCTCTTTGTGAACAACCATCTCTAGCTTAACAACATTCTCCCTAAGAGGTATGTTGTGAAGATCCTCCTATAGAAAAATTCGAACCTCCTCAAGATTGTCCCTAGCGACTTGCAACTCACGATGTTGCTTGTGGGCAATCATTCTCCCTATCCTCTCATAAACTTCACTGTTGGACAAATAGTAGCGTCTCACCAAAGTTGCCAACCCTTATCCCCTAGAGGATGAGGAGAAAGATTCCACTCTCGATGAACCAAGGCTTATAAATCTAGACACTCCAAATACGAGACATTTTACTTAATCAAAGAGGAAGGGACCAAGTCTATCATATGTACTATGTCCCACTGAAATGGTTGACTGAATGGGGAAATGGTTTAATCTTGTAACATCTATCAATACATCCATGGAATGGAGACGTCTAGAAATGGAGATGTTGTCTCAAGGCCCATAAACCCGATTTAACCTAGCCTACGCCCTATTATTGACTTGTATGAAATTGTTCCAAGTGAACCAACCACCATAATCCAACCCCTTTTGCTTCCAGTAACATAAGAAGAGAAGCCTTGCACTGAAACCAAGCTTGCTTCTCCTCACCATTAACCACATTGCCAACACTACCACCTGGATCATTTGACCACTCCACCATGTTCAAATCTCCCCCAATGAACCAATCCACAATCATAAGTGAAGAGGCCATCCAATGCTAGCAGTGCCCCTACCATGTACTAAGATTAGGATCATAAACTGAGTAGAACCGTAGAAGACAATCTTGCACTAACAATGTAACCTAGACACTAGTTGGATGGGTCCCTCCCATGGCCCACCACAAAACTTTGCCAAATATGGGAAAGAGCCAACACCACTACCCCACTACCTTGTAGATGGTTTATAGCCCAGAATGGACCATTCCAACAATAACTCATGCGATTATGAAGCTCAAATCTAGTGGATTTGACTTCCTGAAGGAAAACGAGATCATGCTTGGTCCTCTGCAACACTCCACAAACAAAAGGATTGTAGCTTGGGATCATCATCCCTCTCACATTCCAGGATAGAAAGGATAGATTCATTCCAAGGGAATGTGATGACCTACACTATTAAGCTGGTTATTCACCTCTAGATCCCCCCAGGTGGAGGTCTTCCCATCAGGTGAATGCACCATGACATCTTTGTAGGATTTTGCACAGGGGGGAGTGCTCACATGCCTTCCAGGATTGTCAAGTTGGATAGGAAATTCCTTTCGCTTGTGGGACTTCACATGCCATCCTACATCCACCTCCACACTCTGTGTCTCTTGCTGAAGCGAGGCTCCTGTTTGTACAGGGTCAATGCTACAAATTTGACTAGGGATCCTTCCCATATAGGAGTGAGGGTCTCTAGATCCTTTCGGCACCATAGGGGTACTAGAGTTCAGAGGGGAGCCCTAACCCAAAATCGTATACGGCTAAAGAACCACCAACTTGGGCCCTTTGACTTGAATCCATCGAATTGCCACTTACCCTAGCTTCTTTGTCAACAGGAGTCGTCGAAGCTGTCACACTCTCACCTGTTGAAGCCCCCTGTGTAGGCTTACAGTGTGGACAATCCCCGTTTAAGTGATCTCTGGCCTAATAGACAAAACAAGCATCTAGCAAATTCAGATATCAAACTTTATGTTGACGGACCCTGACGAAACGACACATAGTAATGAAGGGGGTAGTTTTTTTCTTTAGATCAACCTCTAACACACTTGCAAATTGGCTTGAAAGGAATTACGCTAGCCATCTAGGATAAGGGCCTTGCCAAATCTCATGGCAAACAGATCCACCAAACGACGCATGTTGGCTTGGAAGGTGGAGAATTATAGCCAAAGGGGGTAATGGGCTTGATCACAATCCTTACTGTTGACATATGCAAGGGAACTGTTACCTCTCCAAGAGGTACTCTAGAGTTTTCATTTGGATACACCATTGTAAGCCCAACGATGCAAGTTAAAGCCATGTAAACCATAGTAGATGATATTTTGTAGTGGACTCCCAAACTTGGTCCGATCATGATCAATCCCCTTAGTCCTTGTTCCATTGTCTCTCGTCCTGGATAGGATTGGAGGCCTTGACATGGATCTATTGGAACACATGATTGTGTGGAGCCACAAGTCTTATGTAGGGGTGATTGTAGTTTGTGGGGCCTAGTCTGGTCCATGTCATGCACATCTATGTCTTCCCACATGGTTATTTTCTATTGAGTCTGTAGGCATCCCTTGGCCACGGTGCATTATCATTTTTGTTTTCAACATGGCAGTCTCATAAAGTTTTCATCATTGCACATCTTTTGAGGCAGATCAGGGATCCTGAGAGAGTGGTCCTCCGATGCAAAAATATAACATGGGTTCAAAATGATCAGAAAAAATTCACGAGCAAAACCCATATTGCAAAATTTTGATTGATGAAATATTGAAGGAGATATTGCCTCCTAAAGAAAAATTGTCCCAATCCTTCTAAAAAATCATTGGGCACATATCCCAAGTCAAATGGTCAAGGAAATGGAACGTTGGGGGTCTACTTGCCTTGGAAAATTTTTAACAAGTCAAAGATGCTCCTCTATTCAAGAAAATTAATGAGTTTGTTCATCAAATGACCAAATCGTCCCTCTTGGGACAAATTGTAACTCCCATTTAATGGTCAAGCTAGACGTTGGAGTCAAAGGAGGGTCAATGTGGACAAATTGTGATCGTTTTAGCTCATTTCTCAAAGGGAATTTGTCCCCAAAGTGGAACGTTGCACTTACTCCACCAAATCGCACCATCCTCAAGGCCATACGACCTCTCTCTTGGTGGGACGAATCTCTCATGTGGACAAATCAAATGGTCAAGCATTCTAAAAATGGAATTTATCTATTTTTAATTTGGAGCTATGTAATAAAAAATGTTATTCAATGGTTTAGCCTCCAACCAATTGTGGATGAGCAAACCAAAAAAAATATTGTTTTATGAGGGAGGTAGAAACTAGTCGTTACAATAAAAACTATTAATGGCTAGCCCCTCCTCTCATTTGTTGTTGTTGAAACTTTGTGAGATCATAATACCATATTTTGGAACTCATTTCTCTTGTGTCACTGTGGATTGTCTACTATAATGTTTGTTTTTCTTGGTCTTGGATTATTTTAATTGTGCTTTGATAGGGGTTCCTTAGGAGAATTGCAAGAGTTGACCAATCAATCCATTGAGGGACTACATAGTCACGTAGAAGAAAGAAGATAGACTTTCGTCTCCTTGTTTCTTTGTGGGCTCTTAGTGAAACACATCCAAGTTGTTGAACCCACTTCTTTGGAAGTAGCTTCAACCAAGTGGTCTGTTATCACTTAGACCCTAGTTGATTGGTTGTCTTGGAGATCATCTATCAAGGAGCTCTCCTAGCAAATCCAAGGAGGAACCCATCTCTTGTTGAATTTCTAGCATTGGGGACGATAGTCCTTCAACTCCAAACCCAATAGGCTAGAAATCCATCTAGGCCAATCTTAAGCTTGTGGGGTCACAATCTTTCAAGCTAAGAGACATCTAAAGGTAAAAAAAGAAAAAGGTAAAATCTCTCAATTTTTTCAACCATTTAATCTCAAATATCCTAAATTATCTTTTAATACAAAAAATACAAAAAAAATCATACCCTAGCTTAACACTTCATTTTTATCTTTTATAAGCTAGTAGATCCTGGGGTTTCTGTTGCTTGGGAACTTTCCTACCCCAAGATACATATTCCCTTGAGTTTTATGTTTCATTGAATATCTTTTACAAGGGTTTTCTCTAGAAATAGTGTGCAGATCTGCGTTATTACAACCAAGAAAACTTTCATATCTACACTCTTGTGGACAAATAAAAGGGTGCATATTGTAAGTATCTACTTCCCAAACCCTTATACATTCATTCCAGATTTGATTTATATGTTTTATCTTCATTTTCTGGTCAATATATAGTAAAATTGCAACCCAAAAAACAATTTTATTGGCCGTAGCAAATTTTGGGTTTTGACCCTAGGGGGAATTGAACCACAATTCTGTAAAAGTAATTTCCAGCCAGCTGGAAATTGATTTTGCAGCTGATCTAAAGGCTCTAGGGCGCAAGATTCACTTGCAATTTGCTGCCCTATCCTCTAAACCCACAGATCTATTGATCTAATGTATTTTTAAACTTGTGGGAGGTCTCAAAAGCCCACTATCTTGCTGGTTTTCTGCATATTATACTGTTTTTGCAGGTCTGATATAACAATACATCAAGGAAATACCTTATTTCCAACCACCTCTTACAAAGTATTCATATTGCAAATCATCTGGAAAGTGGTAAGAACATTCACCCCTCTCTTATGCATAACTTGTCTATTATTTTGAAGAATAGGTGTAAGTTAGCTTGCTAGTTTATCACTTTATTTTTTGCGTTATCTTTTCTTTCAACAAGCATTTAAAACAATTAACTCCTACCTTCACCTAGTGTACTCTGTTTAGGCAATGTTATTGCGCAATTTGTACTTGCTCAAAGCCAAAGGCAAGTGAACACTAAATTGGCGTAACAAGGAGGTTGTCCTATCACTGTCACCTAAACAAAACACCTCTTTCTATTTAGGAGTAGTACTCTAGGGGAGACGTCCCCAGTGACCTGGGGTTTTGAGAAGGCTAAGGTAAGAGTATCAAGAAAGTCCCACCCCTCTCACAAGTCACTCTGATCAAAAGTTCTAAAGGTTTTAATGAGATGAAGCAAAGTAATATTTAAGTGTACCTGCCCAGAACAAGACAACAAGAAAAATACTATTTGCAAGTACCATATGATGTTAGTGCTTCATAAAACCATTATCCATAGACTTTGATAAAAAGAACAAGCTGATATAAAAGCTGAAGCAACAAAAGTATTTATAACAACAATGTATATATAGCAATAGCTTCACAATTATGCCTCAATAAAGGTTAAAAAATGACCAGAAATGATAACATAAAATTGACAAAATGATAGTAATTGTCAGAAGCAATGATGGGAATGTATAATCAGCTTTAACACTTGCTTTTAAGATGAATTTGCTGCTGTTATAGGTGGCTGTAGCAATCTTTTGCAACAACAACAAATTAGTTAGTAGGTTAGTCTAATCTAAAGTTAGAAATAGTTAGTAAAGGTCTTAAGGTAGGTGGTTTAAGTTGTTTTAGTCAATCAATCACTTGCAAGGTATGAACTAGTGCCTTTTAGGGTAAATGGAGTCAATGTTGCAGCGACAATTCTTAGAGGGAAACGACAAATGATAATGGGTGAGCTAAAGGAAAAGGGAGGATGATTGAGGTGTTAGTAACCTAAGGCCTCAATATCCAAAACCCTAGAAGGAAAAGATGCTAGGAAGTAGGTAACCCTAGGCCCTAGTGATTTCCTTCTTCTTTAGGTCAAGCTTGGAATAAATGTATGAAGCTTAATGAGGCAATGATACTAGAGTGCTACTAAGGTAGGGCTCTAGTATATCCTTCAAGGGAGGTGTCTTCTAGCAAAATCAGGTAGGTGAAGAGTTATAAAGAAAATGACAAACATGTGCTTTTCTCCTAGGGTTTCACACTAGCAATTTCATAATCTTAGAAATGAACAAGTAAAAACACCATAACCATTCAAAATAAAGAAGGATTGCAGATTTCTACTTCATCAAGAATAATCTAGCCACAAACCCTAGTTGAAGACTTTCCACCATGAAAATGCAAAAATACACTAAAAGAAGCCTCCTCCAAGAGTTGCACACCACTTAATTTCAGCCAATAAGCCTTAAAAGAGGCTGAATTTCAGACCTAACACTTGTGTGAGTGAAAGATGATCCAAGAATGAGAGTCTCAACTCTCTATTTATACAATATGAATGACCTTTAATTACATTTTAGGTAAAAAAAAGGCCGACATGGCCAATTTACATCAAAAATCCAGTTTTACATAAAAATGACAATTAAAACCCTAATTTTCTCTTTTAGGGATGACATCATGCCCTTCCTAGGGTGACGTTAGGCCCCTTCTTGGAACGCTAGGCCTCAAAAGGCCTCAGAAGTTGCCACATGTGCCAACCAAGCCGTCCTCATGCCAAAACCCTAACTAGATGACGTCAAGGTTCCATACGATGACCTCAGGGGCCTTCAAGGGCCAACGTCATGGTGAGAGGGCAAGACCCCCCTATGTCCAGGCCTGCCAAAGTGTCTCTGGTGGAACGTCCTCCCTTTTCTTCGGTGCAAGCCTCTGGTGGAACGTCCTCCCTTTTCTTCGGTGCAAGCCTCTGGTATCCCTCTGCTCCTGGCTGGGGTCACAACATTCATCTGGTGGGCTTTTAGCCCCATGGAGGTCCGAACTAATCATCTCCCCATATGTACCTGTCCGTCGGGCATGGTCCTGCAACAACAACAAGTATGCCCTCAATGGGCTCCTAAATCACAGAGATCATAGCAATGTCAATCACGTCTAATAATCAAGTTACCCAAACATGTGCATCAAACCCCCCTTTACCTAGACAAATGCTCAAAGACGTTATGCAGTTTAACAAGCCAGGTTTGGAGAGGGTCTTAGGGCCTCCTATTGGGCTAATCCTCCTTAGGTTTGGCGTGTTTCCCAGGTGAAGACCAATCTAGGTCATGTAGATGTATGAGATGGTGTAGGGAATGTTTGGGCAAGGGGTGCAATGATAACAGGGAAATGCAGGTCTTACCTGTGGGTGCCTTTGTAGAGGGTGAGCTGCACCTTGTCATGGATGCCATTGTTTCCTAGCCCATTCAATGCCTTTTACTTTTTGTCTTATTTCTTTTTCTTTTCAAGAGAATAGCTGAAGGACACTGTCCTGACGTGGTGACTAGTGGTGACAACGTTACCCACAAGCACTTCACGGAAATTAGAAGGCTGGCTCGTGATGAGACCCCCTTTCTCTTGGCTGTGCCACCAAGAGACACTACCCTGGTTTGGTGACCAGATGGATGGCAGTGTCATACCGCTACATGCCCATGGACCCAATAGGCCG
>ML782712.1:260545-278320 GCA_009831015.1 Picea engelmannii
CAGTAAAACCATCTATGTCTTCTACATAGATAATACTTCATGATACATGAGTTGACCCCTGTGCTGAATAGGCGGTCAACAGGTCCATTGGAGATATATCCAAAAATTAAAACTATAATGCAACTTTAGAAATTTCACCTCTTTCCTAGATGTTTCCCTGATCTAGTCCCTGTGAATTTACAGCCTTAGGCCTGATCTGAAATATAATAAAACAATACCAAGCAGCAAGCAATATTTCATTTCTAAACAATCCCATTCCACTAGGCAATCCAAGAGAAAAGATACCAAAATTTATGCCACAAGTTTCAGCCCTATAGGGCAATCTTATCATGAATAAACCAGACCTGAAATTCACTTTATGAGAGCAATAATTACAGCAGCAAATTCTGTCCTATTGTCTTCAATATCAATGTTAAATCCTTAAGAATTTCAGCCTCAACTTATGTCAAATCAACAAGACATATAAGTGCTGGAAATTACCAAACCATGAAGACAATGATGGTTGAAAATCAAATGTGCAATAAGACAATTTTGGACAGCTGAAAACTTCACACACACACACACACACACACACACACATATATATAAAATAAAGTTCCAGTACATACTCTCATCTTAAGATAAGCTGGTAGAACCCTCCAAGCTCTCCAAAACCTTAACTAGGAAAAACATGAAAATCCCAGCTCCACCAAAGATATCACAACAAGCTAGTGTCACACTAGCAAGTTCCCCTGGGCCTCATGCAAGGTGTCTCCTCTTCTCCTCCTCCTCAACAAGTACAACTTAGTGTTTATCACCAAACCCTAACTAAAACGCTTCTTTAGGGATGAAACCCCAACCTTGGACTCCAAGAATGCTCAAGAAACCCTATTGCCTCAAGACAAGAGAGATAAAGTACAATGAATAATGAACAAGAGAGAGGGAGAGACTAGCACTCTTACATCTCCAAGCATTTATGATCATGAGATCATCATCTCCAACGTCTTGTACCCAAGATCAAACCCTAGCATCTCACAAGAGAAATCTCCCAACAAAGCCGTCCTCTTTCCTCTTCATAAATTCTCCTCTGTTTCCTTATGAACCCTAGTGCCTTACTCCTATAAGACAAGTACAAAGAAGAGAGTACGATGATGATGATGATGAGAATGCCTGTCTCCTTCCTTTATTTATATGAGAAGTGAAGGGAAGTCTAGAAGTCAAGTGGACCTAGTCCACTACAAGCAACCTACGTGATGCAAGTAGTTCCACACATGTGAAGTGCTCCTCCTACAAGTGACACATGTCAAGCTCCTGGATGATAACGATACACAAGCAAGGCTCCAAGACTAGGGCACTCCTCATCCAAGGTCCAACACTCCTCCAAGGGTCCAATGCTCCAATGCCTCTCCTAGGCCATGTGCTTCTCCGAGTCCACTCCACTTACACGATCACTGTTGCAACCTAGGTGTCCTCGAGTCAACTCCAAGCCCCATGCATGTTAAATTTAGAGCTGCTATTAAGTTCTTTTCAATTTACTAGAAAATAATAGCACAAGTAGGATCACTGAAAGAAACACAATCACAGGGTACACAACATTTTATCCTGGGAAATCCTCATGGGGGAGAAAACCCAGCAAAAACTTCCTCAATAATAGATTGCCAATACAATGCCAAGACTAAAGACCAAATCACCAAGAATATCCAAGACTAAGCATACGCCCCTCTCTTCTCCTTCTTTTAACTGCAACTTCCTTCAAAACTTGCGCACTAGATGAGTGACTTGAGTGAGTGAGTGAATGAGGTGCCATCCTCACTTATTTATACTAGCCGAGGAGCGCTAGGGTTATGTCTTTTCACCAAGYAGGGCCGACTTCTTCCAATAGTGGTTAAAACCACTTTAATAAACCCTAGGGGTCGACTTCTCAAATACCACCATATGAATATGGTTTGACCAATCCACAAGAGGGGATTTGGTCTTATACAAGACCCGACATGATCAATMCACAAAAGGGGATTTGATCTATGTAATAATAACTCAATTATAATTAGAATATTCTTCGCAGTTACAATATTTCAACACTCCCCCTTAACAAGAAGGGTATTCTATTGACATAATCCAATACAACATCATCAGGAGAGAGAGAGAGGGCRACAACATCATCAACATCTGGAACATTGACTGGCATATCTACAAATCATCGAAATTTTTTCTCATCATCAATAACATCATCGGTCACAACATGTAGCTGGAATAACATCATCATCATCGTTCACAACATGGAGGTGGAATAACATCATCATCATTGTTCACAACATGAAGTTGGAATAGCATCATCATCATCATTCACATCATGGAGCTGGAATAGCATCATCATCATCATCATTGTCAACATGAAGCTGAAACATCAACATCGATAGCATGAAGCTAGAACAACAGTCTCATCAACACGAGGCTAGTACATCATCATCAACAACACAAGGCTGGTACAACATCATCAACAACATGAGGGTGAATCAATTAGCATCATCAACACGAGGTTGAAACAACATCATCAACACGAGGCTGAGACAACAACATCATCAACATCAGGCTGAGACAACAACATCACCAACACGAGGTTGAGATAACAACATCATCAGCACAAGGCTGGGACAACAACATCATCAACACGAGGTTGAGATAACATCATCATCATATGGCAACAGAATGAGGCAGGTGTAGCAACAACAATTTGTGGTACTCTGATAGACTGTCCTTACCGGACCTTCGGGATCTGCCCAGGAAGCATAAGATTCCCTAGGATATAAAATCCTAACAGAGCTACCACTACTGACCACAACTGGCATATACATGCACAGGTACTCTGACAGACCGTCCTTATCGGACCTTCAGGATCTGTCCAGGGATGATTAGTCCCCTAGGATATAAAATCCTAACTGAGCTACCCGCTGTTGGTCAGAATACCATAGTATCATCAACATCACTCCCCCTTTCAAGGGAGGTCCTTTCGGACTATACCAAGCTTGTCTCGAAAGTATTCAAACTTTACACGAGATAGAGGCTTGGTCAACACATCTGCAACCTGCTCATCTGTGCCAACATATTGGAGCTTTACAACTCCTCTCTGCACCATATCACGAATGTAGTGATACCGAATTTATATGTGCTTCGACTTATCATGGAACATTGGGTTCTCCATCATTTTTATGCAACTTTGGTTATCACATAGAATCACAGTGGCTTCCATCTCTAGATCGAATAGACCTGTCAACAACTTTCGAAGCCATATGGATTCACAACTGGTGGAACATGCTGCAATGTATTCCGCTTCTGCTGCGCTGAGAGCAATACTGGATTGCTTCCTGCTCTACCATGTAGTCATGGTTGACCCCAGACTGAAACAACATCCTGAAGTGCTCTTTCTATCAAAAACACTTCTAGCCCAATCTGAATCAATATAACCATACAGTCTGAAGTCATGATCTCCAGTATAACAAAGACCATAATCCAACATACCCTTAAGGTATCTCATCACATGCTTCGCAACTACAAGGTGAACATGTCTGGGCTCTACCAGATACTGACTCAAGGTGTTCACAACAAAGCATATATCTGGACTAGTATTCGTCAGATACATCAACGAACCAATAATCTGTCTATAAAGTGTAGCATCAACCAATTCTGACGAAGTGTCAACGAGGAGCTTCAACTTTGTTTCCATGGGTGTGTTCATGGCTTTACATTCCAACATGTCAAACCTCTTCAGTATTTCAACTGCATACTTCCCTTGGTTAAGGAATATCTTCTCTGGGCTCTGCCAAACTTCAATACCTAAGAAATAATGCATTGGGCCTAGGTCTTTCATCTCAAACTCTACAACGAGCTTCTTCTTACAATCTATTATGAGCTTTTCTTCTCCTGTCAAGAATAAATCATCTACATTAGTTAGCAATATCACTGGCTCATCATTCATAACCTTGAAGTAAAGGTTAGAATCAACTTTACTCTTGGTAAAGCCCAAGCTTGTCAGGAAACTAACAATTCTGCCATACCAAGCTCTAGGAGTTTGCTTCAATCCGTACAGATCTTTCTTCAATCTGCAGACATGAGTCTTTCTATCTTCAACTTCAAACCTTTGGGGTTGTTCTATATACACTTCTTCAATAACACCATTTAAGAAGGTTGTTTTCACATCCATCTGGTGTAACTTCCACTTCATCTTGGCTACAAGAGCTATGATTGTTCTGATAGAAGTGTATCTGGCTAGAGGAGCAAACGTCTCTTCATAATCAATACCTTCCTTTTGAGAAAAGCCATGAGCTACAAATCTTGCTTTATGTTTTTCAATACTTCCGTTTGCAGCATGTTTTATCTTGTAAATCCATTTGGAAGATACCACATCTTTGTTGTTTGATCTGGAAACTATTTCCCATACAACATTCTTTATAATGGACTGGTATTCTTTCGTCATGGCATCCACCGATTCTTTCTTCTGAATGGCTTCTTCAAAGCAAGTAGGTTCCTTTTCTATGAGATCACACATCAAGGCCATATAACTGGAGAATGGCTTAGGTTTCTTGCTTTATCTCATGGTTCCTTCTAGGGCACCATACTTCTCTCCATCTTGAATAAGTTCCCTTGCCCAAGTTGGCTTTCTCTTGTGAGATATCGTCATCTTGGGAGGTTCTTGAGATTCTATCATATAATGATCTTCTAGAATCTCATCATCGGGAGTGACTGTAACTTCCTTCACTGGTTCTGCAACTCTGGGAGCTACATGTTTTTCTTCATATACTTCTTCAAGTTGGCATTTCCTTGATCTTTTGAGTGCTGCATCTTCATCAAAGGTTACATCTCTGCTGATCTCAATATGATGGTAACCTGGTATGTAAATTCTGAAGGCCTTAGAGACATCACAATATCCAACAAATATTCCCTTCTTTCCTGAAGGGTCCAACTTAGTTCTTCTTTCTTTCGGAATGTGTACAAACACTGGACAACCAAATATTTTTAGATTGCTTACTTCTGGCTTCTTTCCAGTGAACATTTCTTCGGGGGTTTTGAATCCAAGTGCACTATGAGATAATCTGTTTTGGACATAAACTGTTGTTCTTGTTGCTTCAACCCATAAGTGCATTGGAAGTTCTTGATAGTGAATCATAGTCTTCGCTGCTTCCATAATTGTTCTATTCTTTCTTTTTGCTACACCATTTTGTTGAGGATTATAGGGAGTGGTGAGCTCCCTCTTAATCCCGGCATCTTTGCAAAAGCTTCCATATTCATTTGAGGTGTATTCACCTCCATTATCTGACCTGAGTATCTTGATTTTTCTTTTGGAGAGATTTTCTACCAAGGCTTTGAATTCCTTGAACTTTTCCGAGTACTTCATGTTTTGATTTCAAGAAATAAACCCAAGTCTTGTGAGAATAATCATCAATAAATGACACATAATATACATACCCACTTAGAGAGGTTGATGGCATTGGACCACATACATCTGAGTGGATGAGTACAAACCTCCTTCTTCTGGTACATAGGATAATTCCTTTATTCTTATCGGAGTTCCTGTCATGAACTTAATAGCCAAGTATCTTCTCTAGGTATCACAAAACATAATCTTCAATTTCTTGTTTAGTCACCTTCTTGGGTGGCTCATCATCTTCAACTGCATGCGCATGATGTCTTTTGTTATTTCTCTTCTTGTAATCTTCCCTTCTAGAAGGACAATTCTTAGCAATGTGTCCCATCTTATCACAATGATAACATTGATAAGAGGAGAAATCTTTTTCTTTTCTTTGACCCTTATGATATTTCTGGAATCTCCTTGGAGGGTGAGATTGTTTATGGATGAATTTCTTTGGAGAGTGAGATTCATTATGAGGGTGGGTCTCCCTTTGGAAATGAGACCTTTTCTTTCCTCCTTTAGTATGAGTAGCTAGGGCTTGGTCTTCATTCCTTAATAGTACAACTTCTCGGTTGGCTACTCTTGCTTCTTCTTGAACACATTCTTCCCATAGACTGTTAAATTGGAGTTTCTCTTTTCTTACACAGATAGTTTAGACGAAGGCATCCCAAGGTCTTGTGAGACCATTAAGAGTTGTCATGATTAGTTCATCTTCATCCAGGTTGTCTCCAATTGCTTCTAACTGTTCTTTGAAATGAGTAACCCTAGAGAAATAATCATGCACTGTTTCTCCTTTCTGCATCTTTGTATTCTTGAGTTGGGTTCTCAAGTTCATCTTCCGGTTGATGTTATTTCCTTCATACATTCTGGTTAGGGCATCAAACATCTCTTTTGGAGTATCTTTAGAAGACACTTGAGGGATCAAGTGATCTTTAATGGAGTTTGCAATGATCCTTTTGGCCCTAACCATATCCTTCTTGTACTTTATTTGGCTGCATCTTCTTCGGGTTCTGGTACAGTTTCTTTTATGAATTTTGCAAGGTCATTCTCTTCAAGAATTATTCCAATTCTGTATTTCCAGGCACGAAAGTTTTCCACACCTTCCAACTTGTCAACAAGCTTGGTGCTTGCAGACATCTTGACCTGGAGCTGGGAAAATGACCAAAATTGAAAGTGCTCAGAAAATGAATCTGAAGTTACCAGGAGATCCGCTGGGTTGAGGCGAGTAGGATGGAGTTGTCTGTTTTAAAAAATTTCAAGTTTTACCCCTTGAAATTTGACTTGCGCAAATTTGGACTGGTACTAGTTCTGGTTTCCTGGTTTTCTGGTACCAGTCAAAACTAGGGTTTGACTTTCCAGAGGCTTTTGCCACTGAAAAGGTGCGCTCAAGTTGTGAAATGGTGCGGTAGGGTAGGGCACACTTTTTTAGATGGTTTTTAGTCAGAAATTCCTTTCCAATAAAAAGCTCAAATTTTCTTGTACGACAATAGTGACATTTTTGGATACCCAGTGAAAGGTGCTCTATTCAGTTAAGCTCTGATACCATGTTAAATTTAGAGATGCTATTAAGTTCTTTTCAATTTACTAGAGAATAATAGCACAAGTAGGATCACTGAAAGAAACACAATCACAAGGTACACAACATTTTATCTTGGGAAACCCTCATGGGGGAGAAAACCCAGCTAAAACTTCCTCAATAATAGATTGCCAATACAATGCCAAGACTAAAGACCAAATCACCAAGAATATCCAAGACTAAGCTTGCGCCTCTCTCTTCTTCTTCTTCTTTTAACTGCAACTTCCTTCAAAACTTGCGCACTAGATGAGTGACTTGAGTGAGTGAGTGAATGAGGTGCCATCCTCACTTATTTATACTAGCTGAGGAGCGCTAGGGTTATGTCTTTTCACCAAGTAGGGTCGACTTCTTCCAATAGTGGTTAAAACCACTTTAATAAACCTTAGGGCCGACTTCTCAAATACCACCATATGAATATGGTTTGACCAATCCACAAGAGGGGATTTGGTCTTATACAAGTCCCGACATGATCAATCCACAAAAGTGGATTTGATCTATGTAATAATAACTCAATTATAATTAGAATATTCTTCGCAGTTACAATATTTCAACAATGCAAGCATCCAAGCAACCCAATGTTATCTAGGGCTCAACACCCTCCTCAAGAATGCCAAACACTCCTCCAATGTAGGGCATTCTTATAGCAAGCAACCTGCTCCATGTGGCTAGGATGTAGAATGTCACCAAGCTGTTTCCAACACTGCAAGGAAGCATGTCAATCAAGCATCCATATGATGTATATCAACCAATGAGTAAGCTATCTCCAATGTGCAAGTCCATCGTGGATCAATCAAGGGCTATCCATACTCCATGCACCCCACATCTCATGAAGCACCCGCAAAAGCTAACATCCATAAACATTGGTAATAGTCTCTCATTCGCTTGATCCTAGCTCGCGATATAAGGTAGCTAACCACCTTCTGGTTGCCCTAAAACCATTTAGCATGATCTAGTTTGGGTACCAAAGTATTGGCAAACTTATGGAGAAGACGTTTGAGTCCAAAACCGTTGCCTCCCATGTTATGCTGATTTTCCTAACTATTTCTTTTATAGTTTCTTCCAAACACTTGGTTTCTTGAATGAAACCACAACCAACTTTTTTGCTAGAACTTTTTCCTTCATCACATTCTATTTACCCTTTGCATTGATCCCTTTGATATTCCTTGAGAGTACTTTCTTTAAACTTGTTTGTGGATAGGGTAGTACATTCAATGCCCTTCATTTGATCAACATTTAACATATGACTTCCTTCTTCTTGGATCTTGACCGAGTTAGTTTTTCTTCTTATTGCTTCCAACATTTCTTTTCTGTGCTTCAGTATATTGGGTTTAATGCCCAAAGCATGTTTCTGCCCTATTTTACTCCCTTTGTTGTTTGCTTTCCCTCTTTCCTATTTCATTTCTCGTTGTAGTAATAGTAGTTTTGCCTCTGTAGTTATGTTGCACGGGAGCAACCCCCCCTTTGCTTTGCTCTCGAATTGTGCTCTAAGCAAAAGTGCCTCTAGAGAGCCCTTCCAAGCAACTCTCGCCCTTGAGCAATTTTTGGGAGCACACTCCCAGGGGTTTTGGAGCACTTTTTGCTTCTGTGGGAAGCGATTCTAGAGCGACACTCCTTGGATGCTCCAAAAGCGCTTCCAAGGTGATTTCTAGTTGCTCTTGATCCCTCAAAATGCTCCCCGAGTGCTCCTAACTGAAAACAAAATGCTCTCAGTGCCTAGGCAATTTTTTGTTTTGGTTTTTAGCCTGTGGGGGGCATGGCACAAGGGAAAATAACTCATCCGCAGGGTTTCTTGATGGATTAAAACACTCTTTCACTTCATTTGCTCTCATTCTATCACTCTTTTCACTCATTTCACTCATCTTTGCTAGGGTTTCTAGTGGGATTCTTGCTAGTTGTTGAGGCACAGATTTGTGAGAGCTTGGAAGGGAGATTGAACCTTGGCATAGTTACATTCAACCATTATTGGAGAGTTGAAGAGGTAGGCTCTAAGCACATTCTTGCTTGTTTTCTTCCATGTGTTGTTAACTTGTATATTTTCTATATTGAAATTTTGAATGTTCTATTTTCCTACCCTTTCCCATTCCTTATTCTCCCTCATTTTATTGTAGGTAGTAGGTTATTCTCAATAAGCATGATGGGTATTTGGCTTATCATTATGCTTCTATTTTTTTTTATGATGGTGTTGATGGTAAATCTAAATATCCATGATGAGGATGAAGAAGTACAATATGGTGGTGGCCCATACCAGGGAGAGGAGGAAGAAATAGAAGGGGATGAAGGGGATGCTAAAGATGACAATGATGATGGAAATAAACCCAAAAAGAGTTCAACACCCTTATGGAATAGTGTGACAAGGCATAAGGGAGGGAAAGGAGGCAAAACAATGAAATTTTCATGCTCCCATTTTAACACAACTTATGCAGGTTCATATACACGTGTGAGAAAGCATCTCTGTGGGATTACGCCAAGTGATGAAAATAAGGGTGAGGTGATAGGATTCTCTATGCATGTGGCATACCATTCAATGTTTTTTGCTCACCCTATTGGCATGAGATGGTACATGCCATCAACAATGCCTTGTAAGGATACATGAGCCCAGGGTATGACAAACAGTGTTGCATGTATTGCGATATTATCGGAATTATCACGATAATATCGCCAAAACCCACCTTGGCAATAATATTGCTGGTAATAATTGTTATAATTTGAAATTTTGAATTTTTCGCGATAAATTGAAATTATCGCGATAATTAAGGTAATTATCATGATAAGTTGGAAATTATCGCTCTGTCTGCATCAATATCACCTTATAACCAAATTTTTGGTCATTTAACCCTCATTTTGCAAAAGTGAGTTAGGGGATTGAGCTCTGAGGATACTGTGACTATTTTCCATCAAGCAAACAAGGAGAAATCTATTGTTTTCATTTCCCATGATTCATCTCATGAGATACATAACCTAGTAATCAATGATCAAATTTGAAGGGTCGGTCTTAATTTCATTTGGAAGGGCATATAATCATCCAACCCTTCAAGGATGAAAAGTTAAAAAAATAATTGTACTTCAATTGACAAGTGTGCATTTAGTAAACCCATCCAAAAAAAATGTAAAAATAAAAGGTTATCCTTCCAAATATTTATAATCTTAAAAATTTAAAGAATGGTAACATAAAAAGTTATAAAATTTTAATAAAACTTTATAAAAAATTAAATTTTTCTTTCAAATTTATAATATCCACAAAATTATTGTTATTTTAAATAATTGAACACATTTTAATAAAAGATAATAAGCAAACATATCATTCTACGTCGTGTTGGATTTTATTTTCTAAATTTAGGGAAGAAAACAAAATCAAATCTACATCCAGTTTGTCAGACAACTTTCTGATTTATCAAAATAGAGAGAATATTAGGTACAATGGTATTATATTTAACATTGTCTGAATTATATAGACGTTCAAATTTTTGAACTGAAATGTGTACATGAAAGACAACAAACAACAGTGGTTTCTCGGCCAGGCATGGACTACAGCGACCAAGTCCCCATGGAAGGATACAATAGGAATTTTTGTAAATTCCAAAGCCAAAGATTTTGAATAATGATCTTAAATAAATGAAGTTCAATGTGGATGAAGACTCTTCCGCCTAAATAGAATTTCGAAGAAGGCATGGCCTAATATCCTATTCAGTATTGTTTTTCAAACCCTAGGAGTCTCTATAATTATAAGAACCTAAACCGTTGGAGTTGTGGAGAGTGAAGAAGAGTCTTCAATGATTTGCACAGAGGTATTAAAAGAAAGATAAACTTTGCCTTTACTCACAAATTATAATAAACAAGTAAAATAATTCTGACCTTAACTAGAGAAGGTCAGATTTGCAGTTCTAAGGGTCAGGGGAAACATTCTATTCCTGGTCATGTGGATTTCAGAAATCAATTTTCTGTTGGGAGGTTTGTCATATATCCTACATGATGCTCCTTCAAAAAGTACCTTATAGCCATTTTCAACTAGTTGTCCTACACTTAACAAATTATGTTTCAGATCTGGAATGTGATAGACATCGTTTATGTCTTTCTTTACATCTTGTTTAGTGAGAATAGGTACAGTTCCTTTGCCTTGAACTTTGACTAAAGAGTCATCTCCAAGTGTAATATCAGATGAAATAGAAGAATCAATGCAAGAATGTAAATCTTTGTTACCTGTTATGTGATTGCTGCATCCACTGTCCAACAAGCAGAGGTCCTTGTGTTGTTCTTCAGTTTTGTGAAATGAGAGAAACATCCCATCTGAGGTGTCTCGTTCACGATTTGAGACATGGGCTCTTCCTGAGTGTTGATCTGCTTGCTTCTTCCTGCATTCAGATTCATAGTTCCCATACTTTTTGCAGTAATAGCATTGTATGCTCACTTTGTCATTTGATCTCCTCCCTCTGCCTCTTTGAGGCTGGAAATTCTGATGCTGATTTTGATGTGTGTGACCTTCACTTGAGTGATGGGTTCTTTGACTTCTCCCTCTTTTTCTGTGACCTCTGCATCTTCCTCTGCCTCTCCCTCTGCTGAAGGAGAATTGAGTCTTAAAGGCATTGGCTATTGACTCATCTTCTAGATGTAGTCTGGTCTCATGTGACAACAGAGAACCCATGAGTTCATATGTTGAAAAATTTGACAGATCCTTGGATTCAAAGATGGCTGTAACAACCATCTCAAATTTCTTTGGAAGACTTCTGAGGACTTTCTCAACAATCCTTTGATCAGGGATGGCTTCACCAATCAACCTGATTTGGTTTACGATTCCCATGACTCTGGTGATAAATTGATCAACATTTTCAGACTCCGTCATTTTTAAGGTCTCAAAATGTGTCCTCAAGGTTTGCAACTTGACTGTTTTGACCTTGTCATTTCCCTGGTAGGCTGTACTTAGAATGTCCCGAGCCTGTTTTGAGGTAACAACACCTATGATTTTTGAGAAAATCGAGTCATCCACTGAGTTTTGTATCCAAAACTTGGCATTTTTCTCTCTTTTCCTCTGTTCTGCCTGAGCAGTTCTCTCTTGATTGTTCATGGCAGCTAGATCTGCTGGATCTGGTTCCACATAGCCATGATCCACTGGATCCCAACACTCATGTGCTTGTAAGAAGGATCTCATTCTGAGAGACCAAAATTCATAGTTCTTCCCAAGAAGAATTGGCCCTTGTGTTGGTCCTAAATTGTTAGAGGTGGCCATTTTTGTAAAACAAATCAGAACAAAAAACAAACTGTTAGTACTTTTCATGCTCTTTCTCAGGGATAAAAAATACCTCTGATATTGCTTGATGCAAACCGACAAGTCCTCTTCCTGTTTCCTGCGCATAAAACTAGGTCCTCGAGGGTCCAAACACACCAACAAAGTTTGAGCTCGAGCCCCTTTCAAAAATTAGATCTACAGAAAATTTCTTGTTTCCTGGTATCGATCTTGCTGGATCTGACTATCCAAGCACAAGATCTTACAGAGTTAGAGCTCCGAGGCTTCCTTTTTAACGATATTTTTTTTTAACATTAAAACCTCATATGAACAAGGGTTGAAAACCAAGTGCTTCGGGGCTTCAGGCTCTAGGTGTTTCAATATGTGAAAAAAACTCAGTTCCTTCGAATAATCGAATGGGTGAAGTCCTGAACAAGAGCAAAGATCAACGGTCCTCGTTGATCTGAGATCAACGACCCACAATTACTTTGCGACTCCGGGCTTCGAAGCCTTCCACCAAGTACAGATCCAACGACCCTTAGAGCTCGACAAACCAACGACCAAGATCCTTTCCGAAACTCCGGCCTTCGGGAGTTCCCGTCTGCTGACTCGCGCAAACCTCCGAAGTGCCAAATCTCCGGAGTGACATAATCTTCGGAGTGACGAAGGCTTGATCCTAGTAGTCCACGTGTCTTCTGGAATGAGTGGTCAGGATCCACTCCGGTCTTCGACCTTCGGGGCTTTTCACATCACTGCTTCTCAATTCTCCCGGAGTATCAGATCGCCGAATCGCTGGATTGTTTCCACGTGTCCAGCGTGATCAATGGCCTGGATTTACTCCGGCTCTTTGGAGCTTCGGGCGACTGGTGAACCTTAGCGCCTGTGCTCTAATTCCTCCGAAGTACGAGATCGACGACCACGGATGATTGCACAGCTTGAAATTGCTCGCACTTTAATTTTCGTCCCGATCTTCGCAATGCAAAGATGCTCGTCTGTTGCAGGGTCGGTGTCCACCGTTGATCTGTTGATCTATTGAGATCAACAATCTTGATGGATTGTGGAGTTTGAAACTGCACACACTTTAATTTTCCCTTTGATCTCCGCAATGGCTCCTCGTCGTCGATCTGCCTTCTTTGAGATCTGACAGTCATGACTTAACCTTTCCTTGATCTGACGACTTCTGATGCTCGTACCCAGATCTAACGACCGAGATGTGTCCGACTTTTCTGTGCGCTCCTCGTACTATCTGGGCTTGATTTAATGGCCCAGATCTGTTCCCGCGACCGATCTAATGGCTGCTGTAGCTTCTCCTCTGCTACTTCTGCATTTTCCTCCTGAAGAAAGGATTCCACGATTCTTAAACGCTTCGTCTTTGAATCTCCTTCTGCAATGTGGCCTCCACGCGCTGTGATGTCTCCAACGCTCCTTTTTGCGGACTTCTCTCCAAGCTCTGTGAAGAGTCTTACCTCCTGCACTTTGATACGATGACAAAATAATAAACGAAGCAGACAATACAAAGTAGACAGATCTAGAACGAAAAGTGCAGAGCACCATTGTATTAGATGATATTCTAAAGATATAAAGAGAAAACAAAACCACCAAATCAAGAAGTCAAAAACAAATCCTAATGACTGGTACAGCTGCCCAGAACAACTGGCAGTGTACAATCACACATTGTTGAGGTTGCAACTAACACCAGGGAGTGTGAGCAGTTAAAAATGATTGAGAAGAAGTATAATGAAAATCTAGAAGCATTACCTTGACAAAGATGGTGCTCACAAGTTTGAGCTTCCTATATTGATGCCCATTGCCTCAAGTTCTCCAACAAGTTCAATTCTGTAGAAAATGTTGGAGAAATAGAGCTTAAATAGAATTAAGAACCGAGGAGCGTCTGCACTGTGCAGTTTGGAGGGAATTGAAATTGCAAAGTACACTTGATCCTTTCCAAGTTGTCATTATTAACTTATAATATTATATTATATGATAATATATTATATATTATAATATAATACTATAATATATTTATGTAATTTTATAATATTATTAATAATATTTAAATTTTTTGCAAATTTATAAAATTTTATTAAAAAATTACATTATTTATAAAGTTTTGAGGAACTTATTATTATATTAGTTTATATATAATAATAAATAATGTAATTTATATATAAATAACTTATTATATATTATAGTTATTATAATATATATAATAACTATATAGTTATTATATATATAATAAGATTATAATAATATTATTATAATATGTTATATATACCAATTATTATATATTATAATTAATACTAATAATATATTATATAATTATTAGTATATATTAATAATTATAACATATATAATAATATAATATTATATTTTTTTGTTTGTTAATTTGTCCGGACCTTCTTGGCAGCGGGATTAACCTTTGGCTTGAGAAACCGCGACTCAGGGGCATCTAAGCCATCAAAATCACCCGAGGATCACACCCGGCCTGAGCCACACCAACCCTTAACATGGTTGGATTTTTTGTCCCCGCAAGTTTCGAATCGGTGACTTTTCAACACGGAGTGGCTTAACAACACACTTCGTCACTGACTGTCCTACACCTTGGGGACTTAAAAATTTAAAGGACATGGGGGTGGGCTTTGATCCACTTATGTGTGCACGGGTTACGATACCATTTAATATGGTATCTCTGGGTGCAACCACACGTTCGACCACTACCTCAAGGTGTCCCCATGGTTCCAGGTAAAGCCCTCACGAGAATTGAACCTTACCCAACGGTGAAAAACTCCTCGCTTTCCACCATTAGATCCAACCCCTTTGGGCAATATAATATTATATTAACTATGTTATGATAATATATTATATATATTATTAGATAATATTTTTATTTATTTATTTTTATTTTTGTCAACTGGGAAAATCAGAGAATAGACAGGCACGTACTCGCGTGACACGTGGTCGTGTTATCCGACTGCTACCACTATAACCCCAAGCATGCCAACGCAACCCCTCACGTGACACACAAGGTAAATCGAGGGTTTCGAACCGGACTTCACATAACGGAGTGCCTTAACAACACACTCCATCATCGATTATTCTACACCTCGGGGGCATATTATTAAATAATATTATATGTATTATTATTAATTATATAATATATTATATTATATAATACTTATTATATATAATCTCTGCAAAAACTATGTTAACTTATAATCCAGATTATATAATGAATATATAATCCTAATATTAATTTATAAATTACATTATTATATATATATATATATATATTATTAGTATATATTTATATTACATTTATATTATATTATATATTATTATTATTATTATAATCCTAATATTAATATATATTAGGTTATAAATTACATTATTTATAAAGTTTTGAGGAACTTATTATTATATTAGGAAATAATATTAAGTTATATATATATATATATATATATATATATATATATATATATATATAATATAAGTTAGTTATATTATATATAACTAACTTATTATATAATATATAATCTTAATGACAAATCATTTCTTTGATTAAGGCAAAGTTTATCTTTCTTTTAATACGACTTCAAATCTCGATTTTAATCCCCAAATCTAGATCGGATTTCCTGGTTTATTTTAAAAATAATTTTGACGGGCTATCTAAACCACTGCCCTTCTTTTGAAAGATTTTAATCAATTTTGCACTTCCCAATGGACGTGCAAAATTTAATTTTTAATTTTTTTTTGCAGGGTAAATTTCTACACACCCTTTTTTGACGAGCTGGAAGCCTTTAGAAGGGCTGGGATGGGTTCAAATTTTATCACTGCTAGTAATTAATGGTAATTTTAAATTCTTAAAGTAAAAATCCTTTTACTTAAATTTTTAACATTACCATTAATTGTTTCAGGATGTTTGAGAGTGGTTCCAACCTCATTGGATTTCATATAGAGAAAGTAGAATTTTAGATCCCATTCAAAATTCAACAGACTTAACAGTGTTCAGGATTTTAGGATTGTTAGGATTGCAACATTTCAACTAGATTCTGTCATGTATGAGGGTATGAAACTGACATTTAATCAAGAGCACCAATCCCTCTATGTACCTCGATGTTGGTGGCATTGATTGTTGAACTCCTCTGTTATGACCCTAGTAAAAATGTACCCTTCACTCAAGCAAAATCACTAATTATGCATGTTAAGCTTTTTCTATCTTATTTTAATGCTTAGAAGATGATATTGATGATGAGGATCCCAATATAGGCAGTGATTTTGATGATATGTGTTAAAATTTAATTAAAAAGTACCTAGGCAAGTGTTTCTCATCACCTAGGCGCCTAAGGGGTGAGAAAGTGCCTAATGTGGACCCTAGTCATTTAATTTGTGAGATACAAATTAAAAGGTGACTTTTTGAGACTTAGGGAAAGTGGGTAAGTAAAGTGATTTTATCCCCACTGTTGATCTTGTCCAATCTCAACCGTTATATGAGATGACCCTTGAGCTTCCATCATGAGGTCGATTAGGGTAAGGGGGCGCACCATTGAGTTGGTTGTTGAGACATTTTGAGAGAAAGCAAGAGAGCATTTTCGAGCTTGAGAAGAGGCCATTTTTGCAGAGCTAGGGCACGTATTCCAAGGCTGCAAACTAGCACAAAAATCGAGGCAGCAAGTACAACATTGAAAGCAAGCCGTACTATAGGGATTGAGCAGGCCGTACAACAAGTAGAGCAGGCACAAAAATCGAGGGAAAGTACATTCTAGCAGAGAGGCCATACTGTACGGATTTTCGAGTTCCGTACAACATGAAAAAGGCACAGAAACCGAGGCAGAAAAGTACAGTCCATACTGTACAGATTTTGTACAGTCTGTACAACTGTTATTTAGGCACAAAATTCGAGGAGGAAGTTCTGTGGTGTTTTCTGGAAGTTTTGGTATGTTTCCCAAGGCGACCGTACAACATTTATTGTTTTGTTTTGGGATGTGAATATTGGCACGAATTTCAAGGTGATCGTACAACATTTTGGAGGCACAGAAATCAAGGAGCAGACCTGTAATTAATTGCAGAAAATTCTGGAAAGAATTTTGTGGAGTTTCGCTCATTTTCCTGTGTGAAGACTGTTATCGCACGGTTTGTAGGAAAGGTCTAAAGAGCTTGAGTTAGGGCTTGAAACCGGCGTAACAGGAGCTTCCCCACCCACTGTCACCTCGATGGGGGGCTCTTTCTATTTAGGAGGGCTAGTCCAAGGCAGACGTCCCTATGCAATCTGGGTTCAAGAAAGGCTAAGGATAATGGACCAAGTCAAAGAAGTTCCCCTTTCACAGATTGCTGCCCAAGATGAGATAGTCAAAGAGAACAATCCACTGATGATGCACCTGTTTGCGAGACAAAACAAATACAACTAGAATATGTGCTTGCAGTGATTTAGTACTTCATGAAATCAATGACTATCCTTTGTATATGAGCCAATGATCAAATGCTATTGTTGACGAAGTCAATAATTGCTAAATAAAGTCAAATGGTTGATATCACTTCTTCAACAAATCATAAGAGATAATAAGCATTCAATGTTCAATATTAGACCTTGTATCATATGAT
>ML782712.1:310132-325523 GCA_009831015.1 Picea engelmannii
GACTTCTTATTCTGCCTATTATAATTGTCTGTTGACCAATCCGCAAAAGGGGATTTGGTCCTATTACAATATCCGACATGATCAATCCACAATGGGGATTGATCCTATAAATAAAATATCAATAATAATAAGAATAATCTTTGCAGTTACATTATTTCAACAACCCCCATCCGAATTGCACTGTATCCTGTATGGGCAACTGTATCCTCCTGTGCACTCAACCTACTAATATCATCTGCGCGTGGATCCCATACAGTTGTGTCCAGACACGTGCTATGGTCATCCCGACCAATAAGGAGTGCATCCTCATCACTGTAGATCGATCCTGGGAGTAAGTGTCCCAACAAGCTGTCGGTCTTCACAACCTGGTCCATCAATGGAATCTCCAAGAGTGGTGATTCACTCTCCTCATACTGATAGGTATGTGTAAGGACAACTAGCTCCAAGCCATACCTCTCCTCCTGGGTCTGCAGATCCATATGTCCCTTGTGTACAATCCCCACACAAGTCTCCTCTACCATATCGGGAATGCCACTGATATCCTCATGTGTCGTGGCTAGCATAGGTGTTTGAGAAGATGAAAAAAATGGCTCGCTCATCATCCTCCATACGTGACTTCTTGGAAGCCACGTCTACACCCCCAGGTAGGTCATCCAACCTCCTAATCTCGTCATGTCTAAGTGCCAACACATATGAATCCTCACAAGTGTCACCACTATGCTGAAGTGTTGGATCCTCAACACTGCCTGATGAGGAACATGCCCTATCTGTTGATGATTACAACTTCGTGAGACATCCTCCAGGACACAGACTGAGTGAGTCGGCCTGTGAGAGAGCCCATGAGTTAGGTGTGCCCATGAGATGGGTGTGTCGTTCCTCTCTGAGACTGAGATGGGACGTTGTGTGCCCCTGTGTGGGGTGAGGATGCCCATGAGATGGGTGTATCGATGTGTATGCCCTTGTGTGGGGTGAGGATGCCCATGTGATGGGTGTGTCGTTTCCTCTCTGAGACTGAGATGAAACGATGTGTACCCTTGTGAGGGGTGAAGGTGTCCATGTGATGGGTGTATCATTCTCCTCTGTGTAGAGAGTTGAGACGATGTGGTACTCCAGATGATTCTCCTGTGAGACTCAGTGAGATAGAGATCTGTTGAGTAGGACGTGCCCCTAGTGGCTGAGCACTAGTGGGTGTGTGAGATCCCTTGCTATATTGTCTAAGAGTAAGATTTACCTGTAACCCTATTTGTGATGTAAAGGGTACAGGTCGGCCCCACCATAAAGTGAAAGATAATTAATATTGTAATTATTAATTATATTCTGAGTTATTGAGGTCGGCCTTGTGCCAATAGACACCACTTTTGATGTGTCCAGTCTAGTATAAATAAAGGAGATTTCCCCATTGAGGAAACACAACACACATGTGATTTTGGAAATTTCAGCAAGTACATATTCTAGGGATGAAGTGTGCACCTCTCTTGGGCGCTAGCTTCTTGGTTTTGGAGAGCACCCTTTTGTGTGCTAGGTCTATGGTGTGGGAGGTCTTTCTCTTGAGAATATAGCAAAGGATTGTTGGGTTTTCTTCCCTTGTTGAGAAGGGTTTTCCAGGATATTTCTTGTGTTCTTGTGCATGGTATTTCTTCTTGTGATCTTGGTTATTGCAACAATTGTTAATGGTATAGCTGCATTTGTTTATGGTTCAAGTAAATTCTAAAATTGAAATAAACTTCATGCTTGAGCCTAGCATAGTGAAAATTCAACACTATCATCCTATCCAACCAACTTCTCATGCACATCCTCATTATCATGAGCATCACTATTAAGGTATGATGTGGAATCGTCAACATCGGTTGATCAGGTCTCTTCACCATATGCACCATCAACCTTTTTCCCTGACACCTTCACCTTCTTGTCCACTGATAGTTGGGGTTCATACCAATCAGGATGTGTGATGGTGAAAAAATCCTTGAATGACATGTCTGCATGAAATTTCGTACCAAGCTCATGATACTGTCTCAAACAATTTGCAAACTCCTCATCATGTCCTTGCTGTCCTGTTTGTTTCCTCTTTGAACTACTAACCCCATTGATCCCTGCATTGTTTTGAAGGCTTGCGATAGCCTGCTTCAATTGTTATCGCCCTTGTGCAAGAATGTTACGAATATTCCTCACACTGTCCTCCATATCTGATCTAAACTTTTCTCTCTATTACTGCATCTGAAGGTATAAGTGCAAGTTATCACCATTGAATTTTAGTGGACACAATCTGAAATAACTCCTCACTGATTTCCCCCATAGGCTGGCAGGAAAACCAACTCTGATACCACTGTAATGTTCCTAACTCGGCTAGTCTAGGAAATACTGCTAAATTGTCAAATCCACTGTCTGATCTTATACTCTGGGGGTTTCTGGATGCGTTTGAGTTAATGTTTTAACATGCTTGGTGATTTTCGCATGTGTGTTTCATTCAATTAATGTTTAGGTAGAATATATGATGCATAAAGAATAAGGAACAAACACCATCTCATTCATATGTTTTATGAGGGAAAGTAGCAGGAAATACAATAATGTGCTGAAAGCAGATGAAATTGTGAGCTAGATCTCGTGGATCGTCACTGGAATACAAGCAACTAACACAAAATACCCGTGATCAGGAGATGAAGGAAGATCTGTGCATGCACGGATAGATCAACGAAAAGATGCAATTCCGGAAACTCATGGCAATTGCTGCAACTCTAGAAAACTCGCCCTGGTGGCTATACTCGACAGATACTCCTGAATAGCACGGTGAAATACCTGGATGGTATCTCCGATAGGCCAGGGTGTGTCTCTCAACAGCGAAATTGATCAATGGTGGTGGTTTCCTCTAGAAATCCACAAAACAACAGAAGGTCGATTCTCCTCCTCCTCTGGAAACTCTCTCAACATAAAATCATAACATAATGATCAATTAGGTTGCCGTACCCTTCCTTTATAGCTTCCCGAAACCCTAATTTGCTGTTGACCTTTTTTCTCTAGGTGATTTTTACTTTATTTTATTATTCCTTGATTAAATCACTTAATTAATTAATTAACCATTTTACCTCTAAAAAAATGATTTATCCATCCTTATGGCTTCTCCGGCCACCGAAGTCACTTCTCATCATCTTATCCTGTAGTGTTCTTCCTCTCGATTCCAATGAGCTATTACACTAAGAGGTTTCTCCATGTAATATGCCCATTATGACCTTCTTAGTGAATTTAATTAAAATATGACCCATAATAACTCAAAATTACGGAAATCGTCAGAATGCAACGGAACCAAAGCCAAGTTGTGCGGAATGGATCCTGATGATGAACGATGCAAGTTGGGCCCAATAAAACCCCTCAATATCTCTTGAACTTGCTGTCACCCCTATCTGGCTACTATGGTAGGCATATCACTTTGTAATGTAATAATGTTCAAAAATGGGGACATTACAGGTTATACTTGAAGATTTTTGAGGAACTAGAAGGCTGCCCAACAGGTCTGTCTTTGACCTCCTGTTGGGCTCTAAGTTTAGTTATCCAAATATGTCATTGCTACTGTTTTAGGACAGCAAACAGGTCTGTTTAATTCTGCCAAGAAATCTGCCTTCCACTGATGGTCATATGCTCTTTTAAGGTGTCCTTGCAAGTGGTTTTAGTAACTGAATGTTAGCACATGCAGACCTCAAAACATATAGCACTCCTCTAAGATCTTTACAACTCCTAATGCTGATCTAAAAACTACGCATACATGAAATTTGAACACATGTCATTTTTGGTCAACGTGATCTTGGATAACCCCCCCCGGGGAAAACCAGTTTAGAATGAAAGTATATATATGTGATGTCTCAAGCATGGAATACAACAAGTAAACAAATACAATGGAACCTGTACAAGTAGCAAGCTCCTCTCAAGCTTGGCTAGATGGTTCCATGAAGAATGCGCCCAAGTAAGTGCACCCTCTCTTCCTTGTTGCCAATTCCACTGAACTAGTGTACCCTTGATCCTCCCTTGGCCAATAGAGAAACCCTTGCACACAAATAACCTCTTGTATGCTGCCTCAACAATGAACCAATCAGATCTGCAATAGTCCAAGTACAACTAGTGCTTGCTAAGCTTGTGCCCTCCTAGACAAGTGCACCCTCCAACAAGCAATAACTCTAGCTCACAATAGATGATGCCTCAAGACTCCTTGTGCTCTCCATGAATGAAGGCGCCCAAGATTTCCTCACCCAATGCTTTTTTTCTCCTCTCAATGCTCCTCTCCAAACTCTCCAAGTGAACAAATGAGTGAATGAGCCTCTCTTTGCCCTATGCGCCCCTCTTGAACCATCCATAAGGAAACCTAGAGTTCAATGGCTAAGATCACTCTTAGCCATCTCTAATCAATGGTTGATATCTTCTCACAAATATCTCACCTAGAAACCCACTTTGGATTAAGCTTCCTAAGTTCACTTTATGTCCCTCAATTCACCCACAAAGTGAATTAATTGTCACTTTTGCCTGAAGTGGCAAATTTCACCTTTTTGACTTAGGATAAAGTCAATGTGGAATTAGACATAAAGTACAAGATACAAAGGGTCAAATATTTCCCTCTTGTGGTTAGAGACCCACAACCACAAGGGTACCACTTCCCAAGGTACACCAAAACTCAATAATATCTTGACTATATGGTCCGTGTTCAACATTAAGGGGGTCTGTGTTCAATATCTTGACTATACACCAAAAAGAACTTGAACTTGCAAATAGAAACACTGGAACAAGTGCCTCTGAGGGGGGACTAGTACCACAATCCCAGTCCTTATCCATAGGGCCCTCAAGGGCCTCAACTTCTGTAGTCCGCTCATCAACCTCACCTTTCTTTGTGCCGAGGTCAACACCTGGGGGGCAACCTTCTATTCGATCATTGATTAAAAGAAAAGAGTAGGAGGAGGCTGTCAAGCTTGTGGCCAAATGTTTTCTTTGGAGTGATATACCTTTTAACATTGCCAATAACCCCTTCTACCATTCCATGTTTGAAGTTGCTGCAATTGTTGGCCCGAGGCATAAGGGCCCTTCCTGTCAGGAATTGAGAGGGCGTCTCCTTCAAGGGGAAAAGGACGATTGCACAGAAAGATTAGCTCAGCTCAAGGAAACATGGAAGACCACCGGATGCATCGTGATGTCAGATGGGTGGTCTGATGGGAAGGGCAGGTCAATTCTAAACTTCTTGGTTAATTGTCCCAAGGGAACAATGTTTATCAAAAGTGTTGATGCAAATGCATATACAAAAGATGCACAATTATTATGTGAGTTGTTGGATGGCTTTATTCGAGAGATAAGCCCGCAGTATGTTGTCCAAGTCATCATGAACAATGCTGCTAATTTTGTTGTTGCTGGGAGGATGCTTATGGAGAGGTATCCATCCTTGTACTGGAGTCCTTGTGCTGCCCATTGTATTGATTTGATGCTAGAGGACATGGGCAAACTTTCTTAGATCAAGGAAATCATTGATTCAACTTTGAGTGTGACAATATATATATATATATAATCACTCATTTGTTCTTTCACTCATGAGACGGTTCATAGGGAATAGAGAGTTGGTGCGTCCCGCGATCACACGTTTCATAACCAACTTCATTTCTCTTCAGTCACTCCTCAAGAGTATGTTGGAGTTATAGAGAATGTTTCTTTTTGATGAGTGGGTTGCTTGTGTCTATAGCACCAAACAAGATGGGCAATCCATAGCCCAATTTGTGGGACATGTGATCCAGGTGGATATTGGTGGCCACCCGCGTATTCCACTTGGACCCCCACCATTGTTTCTTTCAGTTTTTCATTTTTCTTAATTGTAGCACAATTTACTATTTTTGGTAGTTTTTCGGGTCCTGAACTTCTGGAGCTGTTTTGAGGCCCTAAGTGACGTTTTTTGGGCATCAAACCTTCGACAAATATGAGTCCGCTTCAGACTCTATATTCGTTGTCAGCAGTGTAGTCCTCGGATAGATCTTTCTAACGATGTATCATGTGCGTCAAACGAAGATAGTATGCGAAAGTTACGACCCCGGGCAATTGATGTACCAATTTACCCCGACGGGGCCCATATTCTAGCGTTTCATCTCCTAGGGTTAGGTTTTTGGATGTTTAGGGTTTACATTGTTTCTCAATAATATATAGGCCTTCGAGCCTCATTGTAACACAGAGTTCAGAGGCACGTAGCCGCCACATCTCTTCTCAGAGATAACCTACCAACGCCCTAGCTAGTTTATTTCCATTATGTCTGTAAACAAATTTCAGTTCTTTGATATTAATGAAATGAAGTGTTATTTCTGCTGCATCTTTGTATTCCTGGTTATTTGTGTATTCTGTTGCGTTCCTACATAAATTCGGATCAGTGGTATCAGAGCGGTCTGCTCTTTCTCGATCCTTCTTTGCATGTCCCCAACGAGGTCGGGGTATAAGGAGTTAGGGCTCGATTTGGTTGAACCTTTGCAAGATCAACCTCCCAAACCCCGACGACCGCCCATGGGGGACGAAAAGAAAGACGAGGGAGTAGGAGATCCTATCAAAATATTGCTCGAGGAGGCCCTTGAAAAACAAAGGAATGCGATGATGGATAACTTCGCCCAGATCCTTTAATGATTGCCCACTGGTGGCGCATCTGCATCCAACAGCCACTTTGGAGGCGCAACCCCTTTTAAGGTACAAGTAAACTTTGGCATTCCCATATTTGATGGCCAAATAGATGCAGACATCGTAGATAGATGGTTGAATCTATTAGAAGGATATTTCTCGGTTCATGACTTTTCCGACTGGGAGAAGATTATTTTTTCGCTGCTCAAAGCCGCCCCCCATGTCAAGGATTAGTGGTAAACCTACTGTGAGAAAAAGGACAAGGATGAACCCTTTCTATTCTCGACCGTACCCATTTGGAATTCTTTCTAAGACGCCATCAAGGAACAATATTATCCCGTGGGGAGCTATGAGGACAAGTACATACAATGGACTACGCTGTGACAGCAAAGGGATCAAGATGTGCATGAGCTGACGAATCTGTTCCATATTCTGGGCACAAAGTTGGGTATCCAAGATTCGGAGAAACATTTGGTGCTGAAGTACCGCAGTTGTCTGCATAGATACATTAAGGAGGAAATGGAGTTCCTCGACATCTCCTCGCTTGGTATGGCATATCGGTATGCTGCCAAGATTGAGCATAAATTCAAACAGAAGAAGCGATACTTTGGATCTGCGAATCAAAAGCAAGCGAAAGGTGCCACCAAACTGCAAAACAAAGGACAAAGCCAAGGCATGGCGGCTCAAGACAACCTGCCAAAGCCGCAAGCAAAGAACAACATCGCGAAGCCGAAGAAGGACACGAGAAAGTGGTGTGAGTTCCATAAGAGCTTCACTCACAACACAAGTGAGTGTCGGGCCAAACAGTCATTGGTGGCCGAGATGAGGGCTTTTGAATCAGATGCATGCTCCGACATTGAATTAGAACTCGAGAAGGGGAATGACAGAGGGAAGCAAATTATCGATGCGGAGCCCAACGCCACCGTTGCCACCACGAAGATCCAAAAGGAAGAACTGGAAGATCCAGAGGAGGAGCGTCTCTTCCACTCCCAAATGTGGGTAAAGGGTTCCCTGCTATAGTTAATCGTCGACAGCGGGAGCCAAAAGAACCTCATTTCAGCAAAGGTCGTAAAGCGATTGGGCTTGCCGACCACAACACACCCACAACCGTACACCATCGGGTGGCTTCACCAAGGACAGGATCTCCGCGTCAACTAGCAATGCTGCTCTCTACAACATCAAGCCCTTCACCGATGAGGTATTATGTGACATTGCTCCTCTTGATGTTTGTGATATATTATTAGGACAACCATACTTGTGGAAGCGACATACTGTGTAGGAGTCCCGACCTCGCGCTGTTATTGTTACCTTGGGAAATAAGTTGTACAGGATACCAGAGGTACCACCGCCTGCCACTATCTCTTTGGTTACTGCAAAACAATGTAGTAAACTCATTTCCAAAACCGGGAAATTTGTTTTCCTGATGATCCGCCCTCAGGGCAAGAAGACTGTGGCCACGACCTCCAGACAAGGCTCCTCCGCATGACAACAACAAATGGACAAGGTCGTGGAGGAGTACCGGGACATCTTCACCTCGCTCGCAGGGGTGCCTCTGCACTATCAGGTCAAACACCCCATCGATCTGACCCTAGGTGCGCCGCTACCCAATGGACCGATCTATTGACACTCTGTTTTGTTCATCGCCCTGTAGGAGCCCGATTGTGTTGGTGCAGAAGAAGGATGGGACTTGGAGACTCTGTATTGACTATCGGGTGCTGAACAAGATCACTGTCCGGAATAGGTACCCAATCCCACAGATTGATGACCTTTTGGACCAACTCAAAGGGTCAAAATATTTCAGCAAGATCGACTTGAAGTCCGGGTATCACCAGGTACCAATCGAACCGTCCGATGTGTGGAAGACTGCCTTCAAAGCCAAGGAAGGCCTTTTCGAATGGCTGGTCATGCCTTTCGGGTTGACGAATGCTCTCGCAACCTTCATGAGGCTGATGGACGTCATCTTGTGGCCATTCGCCAACTCATTTGTAGTAGTGTACTTGGATGACATCCTGATCTTCAGCTAGACTTGGGAAGAGTACCTCCACCACATCTGACATGTCCTCCAAACACTGCGGAAACACAAGTTGTGTGCCAATTTGGAGAAGTGCACTTTTGGCATGACCCAGGTTTAGTATCTGGAATACATTATTGATGAGCGTGGGGTGCATGTGGATCCAACCAAGATCCAAGTCATCCGGGATTGGCCAGCCCCGATCTCTCTAACAGAGCTTTGCAACTTTCTGGGTCTTGCTAATTTCTACCGCAGGTTCGTGTTGGGATTCTCTCATATCACTTGGCCCTTGAGTCAAGTCACCAAGGGAGGAGCGAAAACAAAATTCTTTTGGTCGGAATCTCAACAGAAGGCGTTCGTAGAATTGAAACATCGCCTTTGCTGTGCTCCAATGCTCACATTACTAGACTTGTAACAACCATTTGAGATCGAGATAGATGCCTCTGACTATGCTATTGGGGCAGTTCTTACTCAACAAAGGCATCCAGTGGCATATCACAGTGCGACACTGTCCGACATAGTCCAACACAGTCCGAAAGTATCCCACTTATGACAAAGAAATGTATTCCATTGTGCAGGATTGCCGACAATGGAAGCATTACATTTTGGGGAAGGAAACGATCATCAACACAGACCATCGACCCTTGCAGTTCATATAGACACAAGGGAAGTTGCAGAACGATTGCCATCAGAAGTGGTCCACATATCTGCAACAGTTTCATTTGAACATCAAGTACAAGAAGGGCAACACCAATAATGTTGCAGACTGCCTCAGTCGACCACCGATCGTGGTGATAACCACCGTGCTCAACTTTGTGGGCACGAGACTTCTAATTGGCCGCTTCTCTACAAGAGCGATGCAGACTTTGGCCACACATACAAGACGCTCTTGGAGGGTAACCGAGTTCCAAATTTTCACCTCCAGGATGCACTACTATGTCACCTGGGACACCTTTGTGTTCCTTAAAGTGAGCGTGCGAAGATGATTTGGAAAGCGCACTACAGTTGGGTCACTGGGCATTTCGGGGTCGAGAAAACAGTGACATTACTGCAGAAGTATTTCTATTGGCCAAACCTTCGACAAGATGTCGGGAAGTACATCAGATCCTGCACTGCCTGCGCCATTGCCAAACCAACCATCAAGAAGCAAGGCCTCTATACTTCACTGCCTACCCCTAGTCGACCTTGGGAATCCATCTCCATGGATTACATGTCGGGCCTTCCTTCTACTAAGCATGGCAACGACTGTGTTTTCGTGGTCATCGACAGATTCTCGAAGATGGCCATTATGGTGGCCTGCAAGAAGAATATCATAGCAGAAGCCACTGCTAAACTCTTCTTTGAACGAGTGTGGGTACACTTTGGGATCCCACAGTCTATCATCTCAGATCGGGACAACAGGTTCCTTAGTACATTTTGGTCCAGCCTCTGGTTAATGCTAGACACCAAGCTCACCAAGTCCACAACTTTCCATCCCCAAACTGATGGTCAGACAAAGGTCGTCAACAGGATGATCGTACACATTTTGCGCATGTACAACTCAAAGCATCCACACACATGGGATGAGAGCCTCCCCTATGTACAACATAGCTATAACCGGGCCCCCCACAACTCAACCGACCACATCCCCTTTCAGGTGGGCTTGGGATTCCAGCCACTATGTCCCATTGACGTAGCCATGCCCTTTGCAACTACTTAGGCTGATTCGGCTCATGTCCAGTCTTAAGCTGCCAAGGCGAACAACTTCATTGCGCACATTTAGCACATTCGCCAACAAGTTCATGACATATTGGATAGAGCCAATGCTAAGTACAAGCAGTGACATGATCAACATCGGGTGCAACACAACTTCCAGGTGGGCGACAAAGTGTGGCTACATTTGTAGAAGGAGCGCTTCGCTGGAGCCCACTGCAAGCTTCGCCCGCTCCGATATGGGCCACCATCACCAAGGCTGTAGGGGACAATGCCTTCGAGCTCAGTATTCCACCATTCCTTGGTTTGCACCCAGTGTTCAATGTGGACCGCCTTCGGCCCTACTTTCCACCTCTACTGGACACATCCGACATGGCAAAACAACTCACACCAACAGAGTTAAATCCAGGCTGCATGGAACAAGCCACAACTGATCGGATTATGGACGCACAGATCAAGAACACTCATCAGCAGAGGATCCAGCTATATCGAGTTGTCAAAGCATGCCAACTCCTTCACCAGGGCAAGTGGCTCACCAGGGACCAAGTTCAACAAAAGTTTCCTCATCTCATGGAGGAACTCAACACAATGGGGACAATTGTTTTCTAAGGGGGGTGGAATGATCCAGGTGGATATTGGTGGCCACCCGCCTATTCTACTTGGACCCCCACCATTGTTTCTTTTAGTTTTTCAGTTTCCTTAATTGTAGCACAATTTACTGTTTTTGGTAGTTTTTCTGGTCTTGAACTTCCGGAGCCGTTTTGAGGCCCTAAACGATGTTTTTTGGGCATCAAACCTCCGATGAATATGAGTCCGTTTTGAACTCTATATTAGCTATCAGTAGTGTAGTCCTCGGATAGATCTTTCTAATGATGTATATGTGTGTCAAACGGAGATAGTATGCCAAAGTTACGACTCTGGGCAATTGATGTACCAATTTACCCCTACGGGGCCCATATTTTGGCATTTCATCTCCTAGGGTTAGGTTTTTTGATGTTTAGGGTTTCCATTGTTTCTCAATAATATATAGGCCTTCGAGCCTCATTGTAACACAGAGTTCAGAGGCCTGTAGCCGCCACATCTATTCTCAGAGATAAGCTACCAACGCCCTAGCTAGTTTATTTCCATTCTGTCTGTAAACAAATTTCAGTTCTTTGATATTAATGAAATGAAGTGTTATTTCCATTGCATCTTTGTATTCCTGGTTATTTGTGTATTTTGTTGCATTCCTGCATAAATTTGGATCAACATGACCAAAGATTCTGGAGTGGAGTAGGCGAGGTATGTACGGTGTACCATTAGTGAACCTTTGGTAAAGGTTCTTCTATTGGTATACTTGTATGAGGCCATGGATAGGGCCAAGCAAGCTATCTATCGGTACTATGAGGACAAGGGGGAGGAAGGACCTTCACCACCAAGATAAACCCTAGCACACAAGAGGGTGCTCAAACCCTAGAACTCTAGCGCCCAAGAGAGGTGTGCACTTTTTCCAAAGAAGTGTACTTGCTGAAATTTTCAAACTCACATGAAGGATATGATTCCACAATCGGGAATCTTCCTTTACTTATATTAGACTTGTCTTATCAACAAGAAGTTTGCAGAAAATACAATTCAGAATTTTCGCGAAACCTTAGAAACCCTTTGAGCCAAAAAATTGAAATGCTCGGAAATGTAATCTGAGACTTGGTGGAGGTGCGCTGAAGGAGGCCGTACCCTTCTATGCCTTTTTTAGCCCCAGCGTCCAAGTTTTGAGTGGTGAAACCTCTCAGAAGAGGAGGCCGTATGGAATTTCTGGAAATGCTAGGAGGGTCGTACGGTTTCTGCAGGTGTGTGAGAAAAAGGCTGGAAAATGCTTGTGCAATGGGATCTTCAAGACCTATGTTCTGATACCATGTTGATTTTTCAATAAGTTAGGTTAAGCATGTAATTCATTTCAATTTGTATTTGTCTTAACCACAAACAAGAATGTTGCAGCAACCAAGATCACAAGAATAATCACCATGCACAAGAACACAAGAAGTATCCTGGGAAACCCTTCTCAACAAGGGAAGAAAACCTAGCCAAATCCTTTGCTATATTTCTCAAGAGAAAGACCTTCACCACCAAGATAAACCCTAGCACACAAGAGGGTGCTCAAACCCTAGAACTGTAGCGCCCAAGAGAGGTGTGCACGTACTTGCTGAAATTTCCAAACTTACATGAAGGATATGATTCCACAATGGGGAATCTTCCTTTACTTATATTAGACTTGTCCTATCAACATAAGTGTCTATTGGCTCAATGGGGCCGACCTCTCTAAGTTACATTATAATTAATATTAACTAGATTAATCATCTTTTACATTTATTATTAATCACATTAAGATGGGGCCGATCTGTATCGTTTACATAACAAATAGGGTTATAGGCAGGGTCAACTCTTGAACAATATATAGCAAGGGATTTGATACACCCACTGGTGCTCATCCACTAGGGGCACATCCATAGGGATGTCATATCTCTGGCTCACTACATTACACAGAGGAACCAGATCTTCACACGCTCACCTGTGCTCGTCCAGAAGCACGTCCACTCTACAGATCTTCTTTCCCACTGCCTCACACAGGAGAATCATTTGGAGTCTTCTCGTCAACTTTGCTGCTTAGAGGAGGCTAATACATCATCTTCATTTTTGTTCACATGACGATGCACCCAACACTTTGGGATTTCACATGTTCACTTTGTGCTCAGCCACATGCACGTCTAACTCAACAAATCGCCTTTCCCACTCGATAATTATCCGGAGTTCTTCTCAACTCTCTGAATGGAGGAGGTCATCTCTACATTCCAGCTCTATCTCAGGCAGGAACCACGTACCCGTCTTAGGGCCTTTCTCTCAGGTTTGTAAGCTGAGAGAAAGACTCACATAGCTGCAATGATCCACATCTCACAAGTTTGTAAGCTGGAGAATGTCTCACATAGCTGCAATCATCAACAATCAACTGGATCAAGGATATTTCAGTTTGATGGACAAGATTGGGTAAAACATACAGAGTGATCAATACAGGAGCTCCATCCTTCTTCGGACATATGAGATCATAGTTTTGATCAATTGCAGCCGAAAGTGGCTTCTCCAAATACATCCATAAACTTTCACAATGAAGTAGAGTTGCCCTCTAAATAGCCCATGCATGGTAGTTAACCCTATTGAGGTAGGACAAAAGCCATTTTCCATCCATGGATGTCACAACTGTTAGATGTTGGGGTTACTCCAAAAGTGTTTACACCATGCCTGGTGGTGATTCATGTGACATGGGGTGCATGGTTATTGTTGGAAAATTGGTTGTCATTGATGTCAACCCTAGAAGAAGTTCAAAAGCCCCACAGATTGGTTGAAGAAAAATAGCATGAAGGACATTACAAATGCATGTATTACCCCCATGGATTGATAGCTCTCATCGATCCGTTTCCACCGATAGGTGGCATGCCACTGTTGATGATTGTAGCTATGTGAGACATTCTTTAGCTTACAAACTTGTGAGGTGTGGATCATTGCAGCTATGTAAGTCTTTCTCTCAGCTTACAAACCTGAGAGAAAGCCCCTAAGAAGGGTACGTGGTTCCTGCCTGATATAGAGCTAGGAACGTAGAGATGACCTCCTCCATTCAGAGAGTTGAGAAGAACTCCAGATGATTATCTAGTGGGAAAGGCGATCTGTTGAGTTAGACGTGCCTGTGGCTGAGCACAAGGTGAATGTGTGAAATCCCAAAGTGTTGGGTGCATTGTCATGTGAACAGAAATGAAGATGATGTATTAGCCTCCTCTGAGAAACAGAGTTGATGAGAAGACTCCAGATGATTCTCTTGTGTGAGGCATTAGGAAAGAAGATCTGTAGAGTGGACGTGCTTGTGGACGAGCATAGGTGAACGTGTGAATATCTGGTTCTTCTGTGTAATGCAGTGAATCAGAGCTATGACATCCCTATGGATGTGCCCCTAGTGGATGAGCACTAGTGGGTGTATCAGATCCTTTGCTATATATTGTTCAAGAGTCAGACCTGCCTGTAACCCTAATTTTCATGTAAAGGGTACAGGTCGGCCCCACCTTAATATGAGTAATAATAAATGTAAAAGATAATTAATCTGGTTAATACTAATTATAATAATAATTATAATTATAATTATAATATGACTTAGAAGAGGTCGACCCTATTGAGCCAATAGACACATCTGTTGATAGGACAAGTCTAATATAAGTAAGAAAATATTCCCCACTGTGGAATCATATCATTCAAGTGAGTTTGGAAATTTTAGCAAGTACATTTACTTGGGAGAAGTGCGCACGGGCGCTAGTCTTCTAGGGTTTAAGCACCCTCTTGTGTGCTAGGTCTTTCTTGGTGGTGAAGGTCTTTCTCTTGAAGAATATAGCAAAGGATTTGGCTGGGTTTTCTTCCCTTGTTGAGAAGGGTTTTTCAGGATACTTCTTGTGTTCTTGTGCATGATGTTTCTTCTTGTGATCTTGGTTGCTGCAACATTCTTATTTATGGTTAAGACAAATGCAAATTGAAATGAACTACATGCTTAACCTATCATATTGAAAATCAGAGCACAGGTCTTGAAGATCCCATTGCATAAGCATTTTCCAGCCCCTTCTCTTAGTCATTTGCAGAAACCGTACGACCCTCCTAGGGTTTCCAGAAATTCCGTACGGCCTCCTCTTCTGAGAGTTTTCACCACTCAAAACTTGGACGCTTGGGCTGAAAAGGACATAGAAGGGTATGGCCTCCTTCAGTGCACCTCTAGCAAGTCTCAGATCAAAATTTCGGGCATTTCGAATTTTTGGCCCTAAGGGTTTTGCCAAAATTCTGCAGAAAATTCTGAAGTGTATTTCTGCAAACTTCTTGAAGAAGCTCCTCAGCTTACCAGGGCTATCATATTTATCAAGGCTTATTGTTGGCAGTGATAAGCCCAACAAAACCTAAAAGTGCTAGCCTAACCTAGTCGTTAGGTTTTCTAGCCTAGTTGACAAGGGTTTGTGAAGATGAGCAAAATCATGATGGGAAGCAAGCTCAGTACAAGACTCCAAAGGAATGAAG
>ML782712.1:376201-391127 GCA_009831015.1 Picea engelmannii
TGTTATAATGTCCCAAAATAGGGACATTACAGTCCTTCCTGCCGGAATATTGCTTGTCCTCAAGCAATAACCGAATCCAACTACATATGATACCGGGGTCCCATATCCACTTGCGTGACACAAGGTAGTCTCCCCTCAAGATGTGGCCTCTCCAAGTGCTCACTACGCATGACACTCACATGCTCTTGATGAGTAGAATGGTCAATGGCCAAAGAATCTCAGTCAAATCGCCGAGCAACTACTCTACTCGAAACTCAACTCCATCAAACACTGAACTACCAAACACTCCAATTCTTGGATCCCAAATCAGAATGTGAACTGCAATGCCTCGTGAAATGTAGTCCTGTAACATATCAATACCATGAGTCTCCTGGAAATAACACCCAGTCTCAACCCGAAATGAGTCTGCCCTCCAAGATCGTACCAACGCTAACACAACCTCCACCAACTGGACATGCTGCTGCCATAGTGAGGTACTACAAAACCTCAACGAATCACCAACAAGTAACGTGCTCCCCCCAATACTGAAGCTCACTAGAAAGTCAAAGTGATTTCCCCGTGCAAAGATCCACTCATCTCCATCAGTCAATGAAATTCCCAGCCCTGTAATCCTAGGGTCCCATGCTAGCCTCTATCAGGGACCACCACGCAGATGCTGCACTACTTTGATCATGATTGTCTGCTCAAAGTATACATACTAGATCCCCCACTCCTGGATCCTCATGCCGACATACCTGTGAAAACTGGGCCTACTGTCAAGAAGCTGAACCTGTAAAGGTATCTCTATGGAATCAACATCTGCCCAACCACATCCAAACTTGATCATGAGTATCAATAGGGAAAACCTATCTCGCCACATAGAACAAGTCCCTACAAGCCCTCTCAAAACCATCCAAGAGTGAAGTATGTTGCTCTCTTGCGCAACCTGGGCCATCATAAGATGAAACAACCCACTAACCAAAGGACTCTCGGATCCCATGGCAACATTGGAAGTTCATCACTTCCAATCCCCACTAACTGCTCGTGTGTCATACTGATAACTGTCGGAAGCCCTCCATCCTCATCCCAATGAGAATCTGAATCTGTGTCACCCTCTGAGATATCTGCTATCCCATGGCCTAAGATGCTCACCATCACGCCCAAGGTCTCAATTGTCTGTCTCTGATGATCCACCCCTATCTTGCTGTATGTAATAAAGACACTCCTGTTAGGTGGTCTCGGCCTACCAACTCTCCATGTCCCCTACCACTGTCTATCTCCCCCTGTGCTGCTGTCAATGATGAAAGTATCGACAAAAGCTAACAGAAACATCTGTAACCGACTGTAGGAATGGAAAGTATCATATGCTTTCGTCAATCCCCAAGATTGGACCAAAAACTCATCCACTAGCACCCATGGTGAATAAACATCTAAACTCCAACTATCAGATACAACAATAGATAACTCCACAAACTGTTGGTCAATCACTCTCCCTCCATCATCACTCAGATTGTTGCTGCTACTGTGAAGGTGATCTCCCAAAACTATGTGCTGCAGCAAGGGAGAGGAATCTCCATGCTCCACTAAGTGTGTCTCCTCCTTGCAATTCAATGCATCCCCATGAATCCCACTGTACATCTCTCTCATCATCATATGTCCAAGGTAAACTGTCGGATCAACCTTTGTGTGGATATCAACCAATCCTGGAACACAAATGAAAGTGTCCTCGTAACTTCCCGTGGCTCTGGAATTCTCATGTGTATGTGTATGACCGATTGTCTCAGAACTACCTATGAATGGTGGCCCCTGTGACACCCGGACATCCTCCAGCAATGTAACTAAGGAACATATCTGAATCTCTGCCGAGATAGATATAGTGTACCTTTGACCAGTCTCCTCAAGGAGCTCATCTAATCTGGATTCTAATTCTTGAAGGGTTGTCTGTGTGCCTTCCAAGAATCCTCGTGTGCTCACCAACTCATGAGTGAGTCGGTCCACCTCCAACTCCTGCTCCCTCAGGGCCTTGCGATACACATCGCCAACCTCCAATCGGTAATCTCTGTCCATCAACAACTACTGGTAGTCGACCCTCATCATAGTTACTCTTTCCCTGAGAGTATGAAAGTAATCCATGTCAAATCCCCCATCTAAACTATCATGTGCCATCGATGCCCTCCAACAATAATCTGCCACCAATGCGTGTGTATCATCCATGCATCTAGTGGCTGCCATGATCATGTCCTCACAGACTCTCAACTGTCTTGTCCAGTGTCGTGACTCCCGATCATAGTCCCGTTGAGGTTCTACCTCATGCCCCTCATTGCTAGTGTCAACAATGGAATCCCCAACAACACACTCCTCAAAAGATAAGGCACTGAACTTCCCACCATCCACTGTGCCACTGAGTCCTCTTGTATGCCACTGCACACCATCACCAACCGCTACCCCCATCTGAATCACACTGTATCTTGTATGGGCAGCTATATCCTCTTGTGCGCTCACTCTGCTAATGTCATATGCACCTGGATCCCATATAGATGTGTCTAGATATGAAATATGGTCATCCCGACCCATGCAAAGTGCACCCTCATCACTGTGGACTAGTCCTGGAAGTGAGTATCCTATCAAACTGTCAATCTCCACAACCTGATCTAACAATGGGATCTCCAAAAGAGGTGACTCCCTCTCCCCATACTGGTAGGTATGTGTAAGGTCAACTGTCTCCAAGTCATGTCTCTCCACCTGGGTCTGCAGATCCATATGTCCCTGGTGTACAATCCTCACACAAGGCTCCACCATATTAGGAATGCCACTGATATCCTCATGTGTCGTGGATATCATAGATATCTCGGAAGATAACGAATGTGTCACTGGCATCATAGAAAGCTAATCATCCTCCATACATGACTTCCTGGAAGCCATGTCTATTCCCAAGGGCTGGTCATCCAACCACCTAATCTCATCATGTTCAAGTGCCCACACATATGAATCCTCACACGTGTCATCACTATGCTGAAGTGTTGAAGTCTCAACATTGCCTGGTAGGGAAGATGAAGAACATGCATTATCATCTTGTCCATCCAACTGCCCCTTAGATGCGTAGGAGTCACTAGCCTAATCTGACTTCTCTAAATAGGCATTTGTGGTTGCATTCTCATGCACCTCCTCATCCTCACTATCATAGTGTACCTCAACAATGTGCACCTTCCCCTTCTTGTGCCTTGATAGTTGGGGTTCATACCACTCAGGATGTTTGATGGTGCAATAATCCTTGAATGACATGTCAGCATGAAATTCCGTGCCAAGATCCTGATACTGTCTCAAACAATTTGCAAACTTCTCAATAGCTCCATTGGTCCCTATATAATTTTGAAGGCTTGCCATAGCCTGCCACAACTCTTGTCGCCCCTATGCAAGCATCTTACAAATATCCCTCACGCTGTCATCCATATCTGATCTGAACTTTCCTCCCTACTACTGCATCTGGAGGTATACGTGCAAGTTATCACCGTTGAATTTTAGTGGACATAATCTGACCTAACTCCTCACTGATTTTCCCCATAGGCTGGCAAGAAAACCATCTCTGATACCACTGAAATATCCCTGATCCAGCTAATCTACATATCTACTATTGAACTACGGTTTTTGGCCACTGAATCTGATACTCTGGGGGTTTTTGAATGCGTTTGAGTTACTATGTGAACATGCTTGGTGATTTTCACATGTGTGTTCCAATTTATTATGTGTTTTAGCAGTATAAGACAATGCATGTGAAATAAGGACAACACAACTCACTGATATATATATATATATAATGCGGAAAAAGCAGGAAATACAATAATAACTGGAAGTAGATATGATAATCGTCAGTTAGATCTCATGGATCGTCACTGGAATACAAATCAATTGATAAGAAATACTCGTGATTAGAAGAAAGAATGTTGGTCTGTGCATGCACGGATAGATCGACAAAAAGCAGTCTGGCAGCTCACGGTCACTGTTGTAGAATCCGAAAAACTCGCCCCGATGGCGTTACCCGTCGGAATGAGCTGGCAACTGTCTCAAAAGATGCGCCCTAGGCTCTAGGCTGATCTTGATGACTGTCGGACTGAAGATCCGACCTCTGAAGCTCTGGATGTCACCCCCTGGGGGTTTGCGCACCTCTTGGGCTCAATGAGTGCGCCCTAGTGATTCCACCGGCAAAATCTGAGATGTATACCTCAAAACGATTGTCCTGACCTCCTCTGTAATGCATCGGAAGGGATTCCTCAGATCTGCTCCGAAATGTCCCCTGGAACCCCAAATGTGCTTCCTCAAGAGCTGTGCCCTAAATGACTGTTTTGTGCTTTCCGGGAGATTCCATCGTCGGAAATTGACGACAAGTGGCTCAATAGGTGCGCCCTGGCTAGCTCTCTAATGGGTCAGAAGGAATCAGCCAAATGTTGACTGTCTCAAGGGGCAACACAAACCCTCTCTCTAACACTTGCGCCCTCATCGGTTGAGCTACGCAATCACTGAACTGGATACTGTAATGCAGGGTGAAATACCTAGATGGTATCTTCGATAGGTTAGGGTGTCTCTCAACACCGAAACCGATCAATGGTGGTGGTTTCCTCCAGAAATCCACAAAACAAGGGGATTGATTTCCTCCTCCTCTGCAAATACCTCAACATCAAATCATAACATAATTATGAATTAGGTTGCTTTACCCTTCCTTTATAGCTTCCCGAAACCCTAATTCATTGTTGACTTTTTCCCTCCAAGTGACTTTTACTTTATTTTATTATTCCTTGATTAAATCACTTAATTAATTAATTAATTAACCATTTTACCTCTAAAAAGTGATTTATCCATCCTTATGGCTTCTCCGACCACTGAAAGTCACTTCTCATCATCTTATCCTGTACTGCTCTTCCTCCCGATTCCAATGAGCTATTACACTAAGAGGTTTCTCCAAGTAAGATGCCCATTATGACCTTCTTAGTGAATTTAATTAAGATATGACCCATAATAACTCAAAATTATGGAAATCGTCGAAATGCAATGGAACCAAAGCTAAGCTGTGCGGAATGGATCCTGATGATGAACGATGCAAGTCGGGCCCAATAAAACCCCTCAATATCTCCCGAACTCTCTGTTACCCCTATCTGGCTACTCTGGTAGGCATAACACTCTGTAATGTTATAATGTCCCAAAATGGGGACATTACACACACAAACAACAAAAGTATAAAGTAGGTTTGGGATTCCTTCCACACCCTATTTGGCACAATGAACACCACTCAAATCAATAGACTTGAAGCAAATCTTTCCAACATCAAAAGGACAAATTTTGGTACTGATGAAGAGTACATTTCTAGGTTCAAGAATTTGAAAGTAGACATTCTTACAAGTAGTGGTAGACGTAAAATGGACAGTAAATATATCAATATTGTTTTTAATAATCTCTCTCTTGCATTCAAAAATTTTGCTATCATTTTTTACAGCATTCATCATTTTATTCCAAACCACTTCCCCTACTTTGGACCGTAAATATATCAATATTGTTTTTAATAATCTCTCTCTTGCATTCAAAAATTTTGCTATCATTTTTTACAACATTCATCATTTTATTCCAAACCACTTCCCCTACTTTGGAAGACGTATCTTATCCAACATCAAGTCACTTTGAGAAACTTAGGTGAATTATCTCCTCGGGAGCATGCCCACACTACGGTACTCGCTCATGTACGCATGAGTCTCCAGTGGACACTTCTAGTTTTTCCAAAAACAAGAGCCCAATATGCTCGTATTTCCATAAGGAGGGACATCTATTCAAAAGTTGTCGCCTTTGTCTTCAAAGGATTGAATATATTGCTTGACAAATAGTTAGAATTAATGATCTCTTCAAACCCCAGTCTAGTGATTTTGCACACTCGATTGTGCACATTCTCTATGGTCCTCTAGTTCTACTCAAGAATGGATCTCAGATCCTAGGACTACTAGGCATATGACAAAGCAACGACACCTCCTCTCCAATTATAGTTATCAGCATAAAGGTGAGCGAGTAACTACTGGTGATGACTCAACTTTCCCAGTTTCTAGTTGCAGTACTATTCAAATTGATAATGCTCAGTAGAAAGATGTTTTGCATGTTCTTAGAGTGGGACCAAATCTTGTCTCTATTCACTGCATTAGTCACAACAATAACACACCAATAAAAGGTGGAATTTTGGCCAAATAGATGGGTTGTTAAAGATATCAATGACAACTTCAAAGTGGTTTCCTATAGATATTTGTTGAATCCAATCATATGCACAAGATGGGAAAGTTTTCTCCACCTCCAACTTCGAATAAATTCATTCTAGTAGTGGCCAATGCAGATGATCATAGTAAGCTATGACACTTTCATCTCAATCACACCAACTATGAATCCTTAAGGCATGAGTCGTCTTCATATGAGGTTGCACATTGTGATTTTCATCACAATTTATGGGTTTGTTGTTGGTACCCATGGAGCATTTGGGTGGATTTGAGGGTACACACCAGTGTTACCAACATCAGTAGCGACAAAATATCGCCGAGGGTCTGAAAACGAAAATATCGACAACATCGGGCAAAATATCGAAAAGTATCGAAAAATGTCGTAAGAACGAAAAAAAAAAAATATTCATTTTTTTTCAATTTTTTAAATATCTAAAGTATCAACATCAAATAAATGCATTTCCACATAATTATGAAAAGAGAACTGATATATAAGATGTATAAGATGTCTAGTAAACTCGGATACATCACAGTCTACAGATCAACACTGAATCATGTCCCGAGTCTAAAGCCTCAAAATATCATCAGAATATATAAAAAGTGACAAATGTATCTCATCATCATGAGTCATCTACAATGAAATCAAATAAATTCTAATGATTCCCTATCTAGCACTGGACTCTGACGTCCTGTAGAAGAAGCATGAGCTAGACTCTGGTGTCCTCTATTGGTGCTACTGCCAACTACAACTCCCTCTGTCGGAGTCCGTGAAGATGGTGGTTGACTCTACTCTGTAACATCCTCCTCCTCTCCCTTCTCGTCCTCCTCTGCTACTGTGCCCTAGGTTCAAGCTTAGGTTGAGCTCAATGTTGTATTATTATCTTGGTACCGTGGTGGGGCTTTGCTAGGAAGAACAACTTTACATTACATGGTACGACACTTTGATGTAGTGCACCCCTTCTTTGGCACACATGTTGAGGTGGATCACATATTTTATTATTTGTTTGAGTGGAGGGGCCACCCCCTTTGTCTTGGAGTTTGTTGTGTTGCACGTGGATCTATGGCATGGAGCACTATTTATTGTTTGGAGGTTGGCACACTTCTCTAGGGCGCACCTGTGTGGAGTTAGTTGTGGATGATTATTATATTGTTGTTGAATCCTTCCTTGCATATTGTTGGGGGATTGTTATGCATTGGAAGATGTGCTATGGAGTTAGTTATGAAGATGCCTTCACCCTAGTTGATATCTTTGAAATGTGGTCAAACTTTTATAACTCCCCACCTTTCTTAGGATGGAGCATTTATTTTCACATGTGCACAATATTTAATGGGACACACCACTTTAAAGGGTTTACTTGATCAAACCCTTATTCATCCACTTTGGAGAAGGCTTCTTTATATTTTGAGGGTTTAACATGGTCAAAACACTAGGTGTTTCACATGATGGAGGTTACCTTGGAGGCAACATGTGCTATTTTGAGGTGGTGGTTGCACATTTATTGAGGGTGTACTAGTTGGAGGATGTTATTTTTTTATTTGATGGGGGTTTTACATGGTCAAAACCCTAAAGCACTCCACTCTTGTACATTTATTAGTTAGAGTGAATCATCTTGAGATCCATGTGTGAAGGATTTGCGCACTTGTTCATACACTTTGTGGACCACACTTGCTATTTTGAGGAGGTGGTTGAGGAGTGCTCTCCTGGGGGTAGTATTTTATTTTTGATTGATGCATGCATCTTGGCTGGAGCACTTGGACGCTTTTTCTAGGTGGACCATGGAACACACTCTCCTATGTCAAGAAGTATTTTAATGTATTGTTGATCTAGCATGTTGGAGGGTGCATTGGATGTGCACCCTTTTTCTTCTTGAGATTGTTAAATCTTCTTGGAAGGGTGTGCCCTCTCTCGTGAACCCTTATCTTGCACATTATTCCATAATTTTAGATGGAGCGACCTCTCTTGGAGAGAATGGAGACTAGGGATCATAGTTGACAAGTCAACCATGATGGGGATAAGACCTAACTAGTCCAGTATTTTATTATTGTTTGTCTTGTCATGGAGTTAGTTAGCAAATATTATATTTTACTGTAAGAGAGATGGAGCTCACTCTATAAAAAGGAGCTTTCTCTCCATTCATTAGTGATTCTGGAGGATTGGGAGTATGTGAATTTCAGTGAGAAGATTGGAGCTTGAAATTGATGGTTGATGGGATACATTGTATATCAAACCTTTGAAGACTTAATGAACGAGTGAGGTGCATCTACTTTGTTGTAAGGTTCATTTTTATGCTCTTCATTTGTTGTAAAGTTTGTTGTAGAACCCTCTTGTTGTCATGCTAATGTGAAGGCTTATTTATTTAGGAGCAAGTCAATGTGAGGCACGATGTCCCTCTTGCCTTTCTTGTTGTTTAATTTCTCCATTTTTTCCATTCATCTATCAAACTAGTTGTTTAATTGGAATCATAATTCAGCCATGTATAATAGCACCTTCATATTTGTTTGATGAGTGGAAAATCCATCTCTCCAAGATTAGTTTCCACACCTAATTTTTAGCAAACACTTAAGGTGAATTGTACCTGTTATCCCCACTTTTCAGGGATAACTAGGAGATCATGTCTCGAGGCCCACAGGTCCTAGACATGGAGTACCGAGAGAAGGATTGACCTAGGCATGGCCCTGGAGGGCTCACCTTTTCTTCTTCCATCATCCTTATCTTGTCAGCAGCAGTAGCATCCATCACCATCGGCTTGGTCCTGTATCAGAAATAGTTCTTGCTCCATGAGGTAATTGGTCCAGGTATTATGGTATGTGTCACCTTTGATCATTAAAACCTTTAAATATATGCATCTGATTCTTTTTATTTCTAACAACTGTTTGGATCTTACATTTGCCCACTTGACCATGTTTGGGGGGATTGACAGGGTGTCCTAGCAAGCCTTTGTCCATAGGTTTTGGGTTTGCCACTTGGGGGGACTTCTGAAAAGCCATCGTCCGCTCCCATCATAGCACCACTATTTCATCCTATTTCCCGCTCATTTGTCCCACTCCCCTTGTTCGGGCATTAGGTTGACCTATTTTCAGGATTGCACCTTGTCTCGTGGGAAGAAGGGGCTAAAGGCCCAGAAGGTAAAAGCAAGTTGGTAAGAGATAAAAGCCTAAAAATAAAACCTCGAGATGCTTCGCCTAGGGATCCCCGAGAAAGCAATAAAAGGCTTCTCAGCAAGCAACTAGAGAGACCCGGAAGAGAATAATAAAACAAGACCTAGTCAGAGGATAGGGGGTCTCATCACGAGCCAACCTATTAGGTCCATGGGTACCTAGTAGTATGACATTGCCACCAGCTGGTTACCACGCCAAGGTAGTGACTCTTGGCTGCATGGCCAAGGGAGAGGGGGTCTCATCATGAGCCAGCCTTTCATTTCTGTGAAAGTACTTGTGGGTAACACTGCCACCACTGGTCACCACACCAGGGCAATGTCCCCTGATTAGCTTTTGAACAAAAAGAAAAAGAAAAGCAATAAAAGAATAAAAGAATAAAGGCAAGAATGGGCTTGGAAAGAGTGCATCTATGACAGGTACAACTCGCCTTCTACAAAGGCACCCACAGATAACACATTGCATCCTTAGCCCTCACTGCACCCACATGCTTGGACTTCCCTTAACCACATCACCCACTCACATGGTTTTCATGAGGTTTTCTTCTGGGAACTCACCTTTTCCAATGGACACTAGCCCAATAGAACGTTTTGTCTTTTCCTCCAGATTGGTATAGYAGGCTTGTGTAATGTCTTTGAGCTATTGACAGATGTATTAGGGATTTTATGCATATGTTTAATAATATTAATGATGAGATGTGATTGACATTGCTATGATCCCTGTGACTGATGAGCCCATGGAGGGCGTAGCTTTTGATGTGCAGGACCATGCTCGATGGACAGGTACCATTTGGACCGGTACACATGGGGAGATGATCAGTTCGGACCTCCATGGGGCTGAAGAGCCCACCAGATGGATCCTAAGACCCCATCAGGGGGCAGAGACAGGGCAGAGGATGATCAAAGACTTTGCACCAGAGAAGAAGAGAACGTTCCACCAGAGGCACCCCGACACTTCTTGGCCTAGGGGGATTGACCCACTTTCAGAGGGACGTTGGTTCTAGATGGCCCAGGACGTCACCAAGAGGCTTATGACATTATCATGAGCATGTTGGCAGATGGACAGGCAGTTGGCACGTGTGGCAGCTTGGAGGAGCCCAATGAGGACTAACATCTTGCTTCAGGAGGCTACATTTGCCCTGATAGGGGCTAACGTCACCCTAGGAAGGGGTGACGTCTTACCTTTTTGCTTGATTAGGGTTTTAGTCTAGCATTTAATGTAAAAACAGTATTATTTTGGTATTATGGCCTCGTCGGCCTTTTTATGACCTAAAAAGTAAATTAGGTCATTGATACACTATATATTGAGGGTTTTGACTCTCATTTTATCATCATCACTCATTCACTCCATAAGGAGGTCTGAAATTTGTGCCCTATCTTGGGTATTTTGTTGATTTAGCGAGACGCACTTGTGGAAGGAAGACATTTTTTGGCATTTATGGTGTTTCTCTTGAAGGAAGGTGTTACAACTAGGGTTTGCATGGTTATTTCTTGATGAATTGTAAGTATTTTTCTACAAAACTTCTTGAATGAATGGTTGTAGTTCAATTTCTTACATGTTGTTTATGATTATTGATGAACAAAAACCCTAGGGGACAAGCACACAAGTAGGTCATTGTCTCATGTCTCCTGATGGAGAAACTTTCATCCTTTGAAGAAGAAAAAGAGAGCCTAGCCGTAGCTACACTCCTTTTTCTTCCTCTCCTTTGCTAGCCGTACCATTTAGAATTCAAGAGGAAGAAGACGTCCCAGGCCTAGGTTATCTACACTTAGGGCCGTTTTTCTTCTAGGGTTTGATGATAGAGCCTTGCTGTAGCAACACTCTCCCTCACTAGACACTCTTGTCTTGATTTATCCTTTATGCTAGCCATTTTGCCAAATTGATCTAAGGAAGGAGGAGAGAGCACGAGGCCTTGCTATAGCAACACCGGAGTGAGCCTCTCTCCCCTAGGGTTTTGATTCTGAGGCCCTGCCATAGCAGCACTTCAGAACTCTTCCCTCTAGTCCTTAGCCTTTCTCCTTCAACCCCTGCATCCTTCATTTTGACTCCATTTTACCCTTAAGGCACTGATCTAAAGTCCCCCAACGTTGAAGTAAATTTGATCACAACACTCTCAAAACCCTTTGAATTATAAACCCTAACTACACTAATCCTAACCCTAACTAACTACTAACTCTAAGTTGCTGACGTCATCATTGGTTATTTCATCTTTAATGCAGCAACGTTTTGTTTTAAGAGCAAGTGAATGGTGTTTCAGGCATTAATTGAATAATGTGTTGACTGGTTACATTGAATGCCACATCATTCCAATATTTATTGGTGAAGTGTTGTATCTTTTCATTGCTATTGATAAACATTGACTTCATCAACATTTATTGCCAATTGCTTATGTATATTCATCAGATAGTCTTATGAAGTGCTAACCCATTGAAATATAGCTTGCATATATCTGTTTGCTGTTGTATTTTTCCAGGCAGGTGTTCTTCATTGGGGATTTACTTTATTATTGGCTGTTTAGCCGGGACTTTCTGTTTGGGTGGTGACTTGTGAGGGGGAAAGTTTGTCCTTATCTCATTATCCTTTTGCCTCCTCAAAACCACAGGTCACCGGGGATGTTTCCCCTGGGCCTAACCTCCCTAAAGAGAAATAACCTCCCCATCGTGGTGACATTGGGTGGGATAGGTTCCTGTTACGCCAGTTTGGCTTTCAAACTTATAGCCTTTTTCCTAGCTACAAACTGTGTGATAACAGTACCAAACCTAGGTCCTTTTACCTTGAGTACATAACTAAATGATGAATGTGTCAAACTAGTTCTTTCATCGATCAAGGTTGAATGTGTCAAATCAGCCCTTTCTTCCTTTATAATGCCTTTCCATGAAATAGTTGTGAATGTATCAAATATTTCTTTCCGTTATGCAATATTTCATGACTCCATTGGCCCAATAGATTGATAGGCACTAGTCCCTTGTCATATCATTTCATTTCTCTGTCTCCTTCCCATTCCTTTCTTTCCCTTATCACTTTCCCCATTTCCATTTCCTTCCATATACAACCTTTGTTTTGTTAAGGCTTACTCTTCAAACTTCATCTTGACCCTCCACTCCATAGCCTTAACAATCCTACCTTAGGGAAGCCCCCCTTGTGTTGGAGAAGAGCCAAACTAAAGTTTGGGGAAGAGCTGTTGAAGTGACAGTGGACAGTCTTCCTGAGTTACACAAAGCTATAACCTTGGTGTTTGGGACTAGATTTGTGGGTGCTAGATTTTGTTGTAACAGAACCTATCTTCTGCGAAGAAAGAATGAAGCTGAACCAGGAAATTGATTTCAATTTGCAGTTCTAGAAAACATTTTTACATGATTAACCATCTTCCAAAGGGCACAAAGAGTACTTTGTATGGTTTATTCCAGCAGAAAAAAAACACTGCAATGGGTCATCGATATTTGCAATTGATACTGAATATTGGAAGGTGATCTGTTTGAATGTTATAGAACTATCTATTTCAAAGTAGTGTTCACAAGCTAGTCATCAAGGTAATATATTGTGATCCGATTATTGCCAAAAACATGGTTCCACTTGTTACCTTATACTATTTTTTATCATAGTTGTTACTTTATAGTTTATACTTGTTATCTTATACTTATTAAGCATCTCAGTGTTAGGTGCTTGATCCAGTATCTCAATCCAATGACAGATAGATCCTTAACTACGTGTGTATTCACCTTGATGGTATTAATATTATACAGGGATCTTAGGTTCTTATTCCCAAGAGAAATGATGTTTTATTTCTTTAAGGGATAAGTTGGTCTGGTTGCATTTTCTTTCCAGGAGTCACCATGATTCTATTCCTTAACTTTCATCACTGTGCAGGCTAGGAATTGACGAGGAACTTGTCAGTCTTCTTGGCAGGTGGTCTCCTGTAAGTAACCCTGTTTTGTAGTTGTGTTAGCCATGCAGATCCTTTGCATGTTGGCAATTAAGGCTTCGGGATAAAGTTATATCTAAATCAAACCATTGATGAGTTTCTTTTTCTTATGTTTGGTATCTTATGTTAACTCTGTTATTTCTTCTACTTTATATTTCAGATTCCGGTTACATATGCTGGTGGTGCAACAACTCTAGCAGACCTGGATAGTATTAGAGAAGCAGGTGCTGGATCTGTTGATGCAACAGTGGGTAGTGCTCTTGATATATTTGGTGGGAACTTGCCTTATGGGGAGGTTATTGCATGGCATCAAAAGCAGCAGATTGGTGCTTAGGAGCTAACTTCAACTCCAGTCTAGAACTTCCTGAGAATGGGACTTTCAGAAACTGAAACTAGAGGGTTTGAGCTATAATGTATTTTGTTGATTGAAAATGTTTTAAATTTATAACATCAGCAAGTCATGAGGGAACAATTTTAGCTATTTCAATCCTTGGGGTAAATATTGTTATTTGAGATAGTGTATCATTAGCAATTTCAATGCATATTTGCCTATTGATATTGATATGTTTGTTTGTGTGCATGACCTTTATGATGACTAACTTCTTTTAACAACTTACAACATTGTCATTGATACCAATTATTCAGTGCATAAAACTACACTTTCCATTGGATCTATGGATCTATGGAACACTGATAAAACTTGTATTTTATGCTCTGCAATGTTATTCCATTGGTAAATGCATAAAATACAAATCACATCATTTGGGTGTAATAGGAAGTCCTATTTCTTGGATGAGAGACTTAATAGCCGGCAAGGTTAACATCCCCAATGGATGACCGTATGATAGACGTGTCTAGAATTATAGTTATTTTTTTTCAGAAATTAAGGTCACAGCAGAACATTTTGCAGCTGTGACACATTAGCAATTCATTCTCACTACCCTGTTCGAAGTTGTAGAGGCTTCAGTTTAATGTCAAACTCTTTTCGGTGAAATGGAATGAAATTTGCCTAATACCCATGAGACCTCGTATTTTGATCAGAAACTGTTAACATTCTATGATCTGCAATATTGGCCTAGTTACAGCAATATTTGTCATACTGTAGATGAAAGAAATAAGTCCAATTAATGTGAGAGTTTATGCATTCTTATTTGATGAGTAACATATATCCAGTCAGGTGCTAGATTTCCAGCATATGAGCCTTCCTCCTAATCTGAGTTTGTCATATATACTTTCTTGTTTGATCGGCATCTACTGATTAAAACGAAACAAGCCGTGTATGTCTTGTCCATCTTGTCTTGCAAATGCGTTACTGTGTAATGTACATCTTGTACTAATCACCGAATCAGGGCCTACTGGCCTAGTTCAATCAAGAGTGGCAGCAGTATTAATTTTTATTTTGTTTGGCAATGAGATATGAGATGCTTTTTCCAAAAAAATGATAAATCTAACATCTTTGTAGAATCCACTGTATCTGTTTGAAATTACAGTTATGCATAATGTTAAATTTACAGCAGCTGCAAGAGCCATTCTCCTGGAAGATGGCTAAGACCCTAGACGAGATCTAGGGCCCCCAGTGCACTCCTGGGGTATGTGGTCTGGGACCAAAAGACCCTTCTTAGGGCCC
>ML782712.1:438583-477784 GCA_009831015.1 Picea engelmannii
TTTTTTGGTAGTTGGCTGATTTAGTAAATGTGCTTCTTGATGCTTCGTAAAAAGAACAACAAAGGTATCATTGTTTCTATGTGTATTCAATAATCTAGGAACATGTGCATATTTAATTTTATCAACCAGGGATACCTATGAACTTATGAGACATTGTGCACTGTTTGAACTTTGTGCAGATAATGGGCACTTGAATTGACTGGGCTCAATGACGTCTATGTTTTAGATTAACTTTTAGTCAAACAACAAATCCTATTATGAATTTGCACTATTAATGGATATGATCACAACAGCAAATTCTATTCTAACTTTTCATACTTAATGAAAATGATCTCAACAGCAAATTCTATTCTACTTTTGCACACTTAATGAAAATGATCTCAACAGAAAGTTCTAAAGTAAATTTAAGTAACACAACTCATTAAATTTCTGCAAAAGGGAAACTGACAATTCTAGTTAAAGTCTAGCTTGTGGCTGCCTCATTTGGACTGATACACAGACAATAAAGTTCTACAGTCTTATGATGTCCCTTGCTCTAAAACCTACACTCTAAGAGGAACTTGTCACTCTTAATTCAAATTAACAAAAATATAACTTAATTATTGCTGTGATAATAAAATAAGATCTAGTGCTGGTAATGAAAAATGAAAATAAGAAAAGGAAATGGGCAGCCTGGTACCTCTGAGTGGACCCTTTCTCATGGGTTCCAGCTTCCTTAATAAATTATACAGATGATGTTACAACACTCACAATTTATAGCACGGGCTCAACTTTTGTATTAAAGATAAGAGGTGTTCTATACAACTTTGATCTCGGTCTTCTGTTCACTAGTTCACTCAATACCAACTTCTTTACAGAGTTGCTTTCTCCCACATATAAAATGTTGGGTTTTATGCTAATTTTAGACTAAGCAACAAAATGCCAACAGTTTAGACAAAATACTTATGCGTCCACTAACAAACTTGGAACATTTAACAACTAAAACGAGATGTTGCATAAGAGGAAACTTCAGATTGGTTACCAAATGTGTTCATCTCTGTTCTAGAGGTCGAATCCAATTATATTGCTTATGGATGCTCAGACCAAGAGCCGAAACTGCGCCCAAGAGGCTCATAATGCCATAATCAAGACACCGAGGATGAAACTGGACGCATAGATGCCCATGACACCATCCAAGATTCCCGTGGGAAGCAGGTTGGAAAGTTATGCTCTATTCCTCGTTCGTTGAGGCATTAATTCCTTGATTCCTTCCTCAACCTGTAACTGGGGTTAATGTGCTACCACCTGTAATATCCCAGATTCGGCTAGTCTAGGAAACTCTGCTAAAGTGTGTGTATGATTAATTGTTTACAGCATATAAATGGGCATACAAATAATAATGGCGACAAAAGACTGCAAAGCTTATATTATGATATCTCTGCGTAGTACAAATGTAGAATGCAGCTGAATAAAATAAATCACTCAGCTAGATCAATGACAAAAGGATCTTAGACAGAATACAATAAGTAAACTAAAACAATAGTACCCGATGCTGGAAGAATGTTGCGGGATCAATGGATGAGATGTAGAATCCGCTGCAAGCTACGGCAACTCATACGACAACTGCTGCAAGTCTGGAAAGTTCACCCTGGTGGCTAGACCTCTAAGATCGGCCTAGAAACAGTCCCAAATAGTGCACCCTGTTGTCTCTCTCAGTCTTGGTGACTGACCGGCCCTCTGCTGGTAAGCCTGGACCCCGGATGGATCCCCTGAGGAAATGCTCCCCCTCTGCTACTGGAAAACCGCGCCCTAGTGATTCCACCGTCAGAATCAGATGATATGTGTCTCAAACTGATCGCCTTGGCCTATTGTGAAATGGGTCAGAAGGATTTCCCTGGATTTGATGTGATGAGCTCTCGAGAACCCCAAATGTGTCCTCCCCAAGTGTTGCGACCTCAACGGCTGGAAAATGCGCCCCAAATGATTTCTCTGTCGGAATCTGACGAGAAATCGGGCAAAAGATGCTCCTTGCCTTCTACTCAACTGGATCAAAAGAGAATCTCTGGATTCTCCCTGGATGGGACAAGTCGACTCAATACCTCCTCAGAAGTTGCGCCCTCACCCTGAATAAGTGCGTCGTTACTGCTGGAAACTGTGAAACTGTTGTTGAAGACTGATGGAAGACCAGTGTGATCTCCATGGTGACTAGGGTGTGTCTCTCAACACCAAAATCAACCACTGGTGTATTCCTCCTGGAATCCATCGAGCTATCTCTTCTAAGATGAGCCTCTCTCCTCAATGACAAGTCAAAATCTGCATAATGATGAATTAGGTCGCTTTATCTTCTCTTATAGCTGCCCGAAATCCTAATTCGTTGTTGACTCTATTTTTAGCTCGTTTGTTCTATTTTTAGCCCAAGTTGGCTTAAAAGCGCTTTTAGCCACTTTTAGCTCAATGTCACTTTCAAATTATAACACCCTTGGCTGGAGTGACCTCTAGTAACCCTGTTTACCCCTTTCTGGCCCTGGCTATAGTCTAACGGGGTTGTTTAGACCATTAAGCCTCCTCTCTGGAGCTCATATTTGGAAAGGGACATTAAAGTCCTCCATTCCCGAAATTGCTTGTCCTCAAGCAATACCAATCCAGGGTGTTGCAACACATGTTTGCTCTCCCAAGTAAAATCCTCTACTAGAAGCCCTCTCCATCTGATCAAACACTCTTTGATAACCCTGCTCCTCAATTTTCTCTCTCAGAACTCCAGTACCTCCTTCGGAACCAACTCCAATTGTCCCTCCTCATCCAATGGGGGAAGCTCCTCTGATGTGTTGATGAATTGTCCCACCGCCTTCTTGAGGCAAGATACGTGGAACGTGTTATGAATCTTTCTCCCCTCTGGAAGCTCTAGCTCATAAGCAACCTCACCTACCCGGCGCATGATCCTGTAAGGTCCATAAAATTTGGGCTTGAGATTCTCGGCCCCACTCTTCTTCAGGATAGAGCGCAACTAGATCCCCAACCTCAAAGTTGTGCTCTATCCTATGTTTGTTTGCACTCATCTTCTGTCGATTATGTGTTGTCTGCAGGTTCTCTTTTAGCAATTTGAGAATCTCATGACTCTCTGTGATCCAATTCTTGGCCTTAGGAGCTCTGCTCTCCCCGAAAACCAAGTCTATCAAAGTGGGAGCATCATACCCGTAAAATGCTCGGAAGGGTGTCCTACCAATGGACATGTGGAAAGTGGTGTTGTAACAATGCTCTCCTAAATGTAGCCTCCTGACCCGTGTTCTCTGCTATCCACCCACATAGCTCCTCAAATACCCTTCAACCCACTTGTTGACGATCTCGGTTTGCCCATATGTCCGAGAATGATAACTGGTGCTGGGTGTTAACTCTGTCCCCACCAATCTAAAAAAATCCCTCCAGAATGTCCCAATAAATCGATTGTCCCTGTCACTGATGATGTTCCTCGACAACCCACGAAGTCTGAAGACCTCTCTGAAGAATAACCCGGCTACCTGAATTGCGTTGTACTCTGTCAGTATGGAATAGAAGTGAGCAAACTTGGTCAATCTGTCGACCACTACATAGATGCAGTCCTTACCTTGGACCTTGGGTAAGTCTGTGATGAAGTCTATCGATATGCTCTCCCATTTCTGCTCTGGAATGGGAAGTGGCTAAAGTAGCCCTACTGGAAGCGTATACTCTGATTTGTTCTGCTGACAAGTCTCACACTCATTGATGTACTGCATAACGTCCTGTTTGAGGCCCTTCCATGAGAACCTCTCCCTGATCTTCCTGTAGGTTTTGAAAAACCCCTGATGGCCTGCTAGTGGTGAATCATGAACTGTTGCAAGGATCTTCTTCTTGAGCCCTGAATCTGGTACTAAGTAGACTTTGTCCTTGTAGAATATGACATCGTCAATGACCCTGTACCTGTCATCCTGATTTTGTCCATCCAAAACCTCACGAGCGAACTTGTTCTTGGAATATTCCACTAACAAGTGGAATTTCCAATCTGTTGAAATCTCCATCAAAGAACATGTTGCAGATCTCTTAGATAGCACATCAACGACAATGTTCTTCTTCCCCTTGACATATTCTATGTCGAAGTCGAATACCTGTACATTTGTCACCCATTTTTGTTATCTCTCACTGAGGTCCTTCTGCTCAAGGAAATACTTCAAGTTGTTGTGATCTGTTTTGACCACGAATTTGTTGCCCACCAAATATTGTCTGAATTTGGTCAAGGTATGCATGATTTCCAACATTTCCTTGTCATAAATGGAGTACAACCTCTTTGGCTGACTGAGCTTCCTACTCTCGAATACAATGGGGTGTCCTCCCTACATTAAAACTGCCCCGATACCCTCATCAGATGCATCACACTCTAATACAAATGGCAAAGTGAAGTCTAGTAATGCTAACACTGGACATGTGCCCATGACTTCCTTCATGTGATCAAAGGTTTTTTGTGACTCATCGGTCCAGATGAAATCCCCATGCTTGGTAAGATCCGTCAGTGGTGCTCCAAGCTGAGAAAAAACCTTGACAAACCGCCTATAATAGTTGCATAACCCAAAGAAGCTCCTCAACTTTGTCACATTCCTAGGCGTTGGCCAATCCAGAATGGCCCCGATCTTCTCCTGGTGTACTTGTACCCCTTGTGCACTGATGATGTGGCCCAAGTCGCTCTGTCATATCGAACTCACACTTGGACTCTTTGGTGTATAGTGATTGCGCCTCCATTATGCTCAATACCTCATCCAAGTGCCTCATATGCTCCTGCCATGTCTTGATGTAGACCAAGATTGATTTCCTCAACTGATCCCTGAATATGTGGTTCATGCAAGACTGAAATGTAGCCGGTGCGTTGGTTAGCCCAAATGGCATAACCAGAAACTCAAAATGACCAAAGTGACACCGAAATGTCGTCTTCTCTATGTCCTTCTCTCGGATGTTGATCTGATGATACCTAGAGCGTAGATCAATCTTCGAGAAGAAAACTACCCCATGCAGTTCATCCATCAACTCGTCAATGCGAGGGATAAGATACTAGTTCTTGATGGTTTTCTTGTTCAAGGCTCGGTAATCAATGAACATCCTCATGGTACCATGCTTCTTCAGAACTAAGACAACTGAAGAAGTGAATGGATTGTAGCTAAGTCTGATGTGTCCCATCGCTAGCAATTCCTTAATTGATTTCTCTATCTCATCCTTGAACCTCCTAGGATGACGATAGGGTGGTGTGATCATAGGTTTGGCCCCCTCCTCCAACTCAATGGTGTGCTCAAACCCCCTGTCAAGTGGTCTCCCTGGTGGATTCGACCCAAAAATATGTTGATGTCGTACCAATGAGTTCCTAATCTCTATTTGATACTGTTGTCGACCCTCTGAATCCTTTCGCGTAGTGATCAAACACTCTGCGACATATGCTACTTCCCCATGTCTGAATATCCTCTCCATCCTCTTGGTCGAAATTGTCCTGGGTGCTTCTGTCGACATGCCCCTCAGAACAATCCTCTTCCTGTCACTGTCTCTAAATCCCATCTCCAAGGTTTGGTAGTTGGTGGTGATTTTTCCCAGTGTGATCAACCACTGGACTCCCAATACCACATCTGTGTCAGTCAACCACATAAAATATGTCTCTCACAGTGTAGTTGCCTAACTTTATCTCCAAGTCTGGAACTTTTTCTAGACACTCCGCTGTATGGCCATCTGCTACTGCAACATCAAACCCCTCAAACTCCTTTGTCTGAAGTGCCCGTCTTGATACCAATGAAGCATCAATGAAGTTATGGGTGGCCCCACCATCTATCAGGGTGATTTCCCGCTGTCCCTGAATAGTCCCTCTGATCTGGAGGGTATCATACTTGGGAACACCAGAAAGGGTTGTTATGACTCCTCCCTTTGTTGGTTTCCGTTTGTTAGCTTGCTCAGGAGGCTGTGGAACTACCCATGGGTGGGTCCCTGCCGATGTCGGTGGTCTACGGGGAGGTTGCTCCTCTGCCTATGCTAGCTCCTTCTATGAGCTAGTGGATCCATTGTCATGCTCCTCCTCCTCATTGTCCACATTGTCTGTTGCCATCTCAATATAATGAATCTCTCCCTTTCCCATGCACCTATGGTCTGGGACCCAAGGGTCCTTGCAGGTGAAGCAGAGCTTCTTCCTCATAAGTTCTCACTTCATCTCATCATCTAGCTTCTCCTTCCCTTCCATTCTCTTTGGAATGGATTCCTGTCTCGGTCCCTCTGTGGTATGAAGGGTTTGGAAAAGGGTTTAGTCTTCGACGTTGAGTCTGCCAAATCTCGAGTGCGTAAGATGGCATCCTGCAAGGTGTGAGGCATGTATGCCTTCACCCATCCTCTCAAGGGTTCTGTGAGCCCCTCTATGAATAACATGATCATCCTGGGCTTGGATATATCTGTCAATGCCATTGCCACCCGCTGAAACTCTGTGATGAATGCCTATGTTATGCTAGTTTGTCTCAACTGGGCTAGATCCCTGAAATGGATCTTTGGATCCCTCCTGTCAAACCTGTCCATGAGTCTCTCTGTGAACTCCCCGTAGGAGGTGATGTGACTGTGTCCCAACGTCACCAATCCATGATGCCACCACTCGTGTGCCTCACCCTCCAAGTGTAGGGTAGCGAAGCTGATGGCTTCTGTCTCGGTCATCTGGTTGAGCTTGTAGTACGTGTCTATATTTTGTACCCAAGCTCTGGCTGTGCATTTAGATGATCTGTCAAAAGAAGGTATAGTGAGTTTACCAACTTTTCGGATGAAATCAATGGTGTCCCTATTGTTGTCGTTGTCCTCCTCTCTGAGGCTCTCTGGGGCGGTTCCTGAGTCTGAGTCCACAATACTCGACTAGGGTCATCTACTGATGGAAGTCACGACCCAATGTTGCATACTCCCTCTTGTATTTTGCAATGTCCTCTGCCTGAGTGGGCAGCCTCTGTGCTATCGGCTATTGTGCTGCTGTTGGGGGTGCCCTCTAGAAACTGGGGAACAATGGCCTGGGAATCCTACTTGAAAAGGTGTATGTGCGAGTAGGGGACTGGGGTCTACTATCTTCCCCTGAGTTCCCATGTGCTACATGTGGGGCTTGTGTGCCCGGGGTGCCCACTATAGCCAATATATCAACCATCTGCACCAAAGACTAAGTCATGACCTACTGACCGACTACCAGATTGTTGAGTACCTGCATGAAGGCTACCTATGGTTCCATGGGAGCCTTACCACTTCCCTCTGGTCTCTCATATATGTCTCCTAACATCCTCTCAGCCTCATGCTCAGCCTCACGCTCTACCCTTCTCTTTGCTTCCTTGTGTGCCTCTTCCTCTGAGTTGGGAGGGAAAGGGGTAAAATCAGGTCTAGGTCTTCTCTCCTTAGGTTTGTTGTAAGTGACATATTCGTCAGCTATGTGCTCACAGCCCTCTGGGTCCTCTGCTGCACTCATCGTCTTTAGTCACAGGCTGGCAGGACTAAAGCTCTGATACCACTATAATATCCCAGATTCGGCTAGTCTAGGAAACTCTGCTAACATGTGTGTATGATTAATTGTTTACAGCATATAAATGAGCATACAAATAATAATGGCGACAAAAGACTACAAAGCTTATATTATGATATCTCTGCGGAGTACAAATGTCGAATGCAGATAAATAAAATAAATCACTCGGCTAGATCAGTGACAAAAGGATCTTAGTCGGAATACAATAAGTAAACTAAAACAAGAGTACCCGATGCTGGAAGAATGTTGTGGGATCAATGGATGAGATGTAGAATCTGCTGCAAGCTACAACAACTCATACGACAACTGTTGTAAGTTTGGAAAGTTCGCCCTCGTGGCTAGACCTCTCGAATCGACCTGGAAATTGTCCCAAACAGTGTGCCATGTTGTCTCTTTTAGTCTCGCTGACTGACCGACCCTTTGCTGGTAAGCCTGAACCCCGGATGGATCCCCTGGGGAAATGCGCCCCCTCTTCTAATGGAAAACTGCGCCCTAGTGATTCCACCGTTGGAATTGGCTAATATGTGTCTCAAATTGATCGCCCTGGCCTACTATGAAATGGGTCAGAAGGATTTCCCTAGATCCGATCTAATGATCGCTCGGGAACCCCAAATGTGTCATCCCCAAGTGTCGTAACCTCAATGGCTGGAAAATGCGCCCCAGATGATTTCTCCGTCGGAATCTGACGAGAAACCGGGGAAACGATGTGCCTTGCCTTCCTCTCAACTAGGTCAGAAGGGAATCTTTGGATTCTCCCTGGATGGGACAAGTCGACTCAATACCTCCTCAGAAGCTGCACCCTCACCCTGAATAAGTGCACCCTTGCCGCTGGAAACTGTGAATGTAACGTCCCCCTCGGCCACCCGCAGGCCGGGTTACGCCACTCCAGATCAACCACTCATGCTCTGACACCAATCAATAAAATTCCCAACCTTAACAAGACGGACCATGCTACTCTAGGGAACGCTTTTGTTCCCATACTGCAGAACATACAGTAACATACCCAGTAGTCAACTGAGCAATGCCACTTAAATTTACTCTTTAAACTGCATGCAACTAAGACATATACATACAGCACGCTCGTGGAAGCTTAACATATAAACATAAACAAACAATTACTTTCTGTAACATACGACTTTTATACTGAAATAACAGTAACTACAGATATGCAACATTTACAGGGAATTACCCATAAACATACAGGCAATTATAATCACATATATTATAAACCGTAACATAGGCATGTAAATAACAAAGAAGCATATCATTTTTATCATACAACTGGTACTTATCTTGAAAATATTGTCACCAACTGCGTACAGACCGTCCACGAACCTCCCAGCCATAGACTACATTGTTCATCACTTTCAACAGTGAGTCACCCCCAAGCTGGGATTGAACTCCACCCAGGGTAAAGGGTTCCTATCCAGGCTAAGGCTCATGGACAACAGGAAAGACTCCGTCTCAGGTGCTCACTCAACTAACAACCTATAGCCTCTCATTCCCCACATGCATGTCCCACCCAAGAAAGTGTGTCCCTTCTTTGCTCAACAGTCCCTCGGCTGCCCCACTTCCCTTTCAGGGCTTCAGCAACAGGCCGGACCGAAAGTCTCAGAGCGTTGTAGTTGCAGTCTAGCACCTTCAGGAATCAATCCCCAACTATTCTCTCGCTCAAAGAATTGCTCACGAGCCTGACAACCCGCTTCTTCAATCTCGTTCCAAGCTAACCAGTTACACCAACCAAAAAGGGCTATGGGAACAGGCTCCGGAATGGTGAAATGGTTGTCTCAAGGATAACGGAATGCATGAGTGAAATGGTCATGGAATCATTGACTGGATAACTGAGTGTGGAAGAGAATCACTGTGAACTTTTCGTGGAAGTCATTGTGCAAATAATGGTGGTCGGGCTGCTGGTAAGGTATCCATGAGAAGTCACCAAATGAGCTAAGTTCCCCCACGATATGAATGCATGTCCCCAACTTGACACTTGTCATATCAGAAGTTACTTTGGTGCACTTGTCCCCAAATTTAAAACTTAGGATAAAATAATTATCCTTACTTTATGTTTTAGGAAATATTAATATAATATTCCCTTGACTTTTGGCCCTCCCTTTCCCTAACTGGTGAAGTTCAGTCCCCCATCTCTTTTATCGTGGTCAATCTGCGTGCAACGATGTATTTTATATTAATCATGAGTCATGTACAAAGTAGGCGCATTGGCCTTTGACATCTAGGCATTCCGGCCTAATACCAAAACATAAGCATCCCGGCTAATAATAACCGGCTCACCAGCCTATAACACATATCATATACAAGAGGCTCGTTGTCCTCTATACTGCGTGCACCTTAGTTACTGCGTGCGGTATCCTGGAATGTACATATTACATCATTTCAATGCGCAGTTCATGCGCGCACTATGCCACATGACGTGCATTACCAAATGAGGTCAAAACAACGCACCAACTTAAGTACATTTATATTATATTTACAATTGGGTTCGGCCAAGGGATATTACAATCCCCTCCCCTTATTTATGCACTATCCTCAGTGCATCATACGCCCATATATAACAAAATTTTCAAAAATCTTCAAAAAGATGCGAGTATTCTGCCCGCATTGCATCTTCATGCTCCCAAGTAGCATCCTCAGGATCGTACCAGGTCCATTGAACCTTTACAAGCTCTATGGCTCGGTTCCAGAGTTGTTTGACTTTCCGGTCCAAAATGTGCATCAGATGCACTTGAAAAGTGCCTTCTTGTTCCACCTGAATCACATTCCAATCAATAACATGATTACCATCAGGTATATATTTCTTTAGCAATAATACATAGAAGAAATTATGAACAGACATAGATGCAAGCAATGCAATCATATAAGCAATTGGACCAATCCTCTCTAGGATTTCAAAAGGCCCACAAAATCTAGCTGCCAACTTGGCGTAGCTTCCCAACTTCAGGGAACTCCTATTAGCTTTCACTTTCATGAAAACATGATCACCCACTTTGAATTCTCTGTGGTTTCTGCTCTTATTGGCATAACTTTTCTATCTGTCTTGGGCAGCTTTTAAATTCTGCTTAATTTTTGTCATCTGGTCCTCCATTTCCCTGAGCAACTCTGGCCCAACTACTGTCCTATCAGTTGGATTATCCCAACTTACTGGAGTATTGCACTTTCTTCCATAAAGTGCTTCAAATGGACTCATCTTCAATGATGCCTGATACCCATTGTTGTACGCGAATTCTACCAAGTGTAAGTAGTCTTCCCATTTCAATAGTTTGTCCATCACATACATTCTCAGTATATCTTCTATCAGCCTGTTCACCCTTTCTGTCTGTCCATCAGACTCAAGATGATAAGATGTACTAAAGCTCAGATTCGTTCTGAATCCTTTGAACAATCATTTCCGGAAATTCGAAGTGAATTTTGGGTCTCTGTCAGATACAATTGTTTTAGGAATCCCTTGCAATCGTGCCACTTCCTTCATGAAAATATCAACAACCTCTGCTGCCTTGTGCGTAGTTTTTAGTGGAATAAAATGGGCATCTTTCGTGAGCTTGTCCACCACCACCATGATCGAATCATGCAACTTGCATGTTCTAGGCAATCCTGTAATAAAATCCATTGTCACCATTTCCCACTTCCACTTAGGAATGGTTAAAGGTTGCAGCAACCCCGTTGGGTGCCTATTCTCAGCTTTCACTTTCTGGCATTCCATACATCTAGTGATGCACTCGGCAATCTCTTTCTTCATACCTGGCCAAAAGTAATGGCTCTTGATTGCTGCCACGGTTTTCTGATATCCAGGGTGTCCTGCATAAGGATCATTATGCATTTCATGCAAAATCATACGTTTCAAGTCCTGGACATTTGGAACAAAAATCATGTTCTGGTGCAATAGTATTCCATCTATTCCCAACTTATAATTATCCACCTTCTGAAGCATTTTACCTTGCTGTAGCATTGCTACCAATTCTTTGTATTGCAGATTGACATTTGCAGCCTCCAGAATTTTGCTTTTAATATCAGTTTGGTACATGCTAATGGTTGTAGCATGTAATTCACGCACCTTCCTGCTAAGTGCATCAACCACTTTATTCTCTTTCCCCTTGATATGCTTTATATCAAAGTCATATTCGCTTAGAAATTCTAACCATCTGCTTTGTCTAGCATTTAGAATTGGTTGATCAAATAAATATTTCAGACCATTGTGGTTTGTTCTTAGCTCAAATCTCTTTCCCATGAGGTAGTGTCTCCATTTCCTCAAGGCATGCACTATGGCTACCAACTCCAAATCGTGAGTGTCATAGTTTCTTTCATGATCCTTCAACTTCCTTGATTCGTAACATATGACAAACCTGTTTTGATTGAGGACTCCACCAAGTCCTTTATTACATGCATCGATGCATACGATGAAGTCTTCTTCTGGGTCTGCAATCCTTAATATTGGAGCACTTGTCAATAATTGTTTCAAGTGTTGGAAACTCTTCTCACAATCCAGTGTCCACTGAAACTTCACTCCCTTTCTTTGCAAAGAAGTGATTGGGTGTGCAATCTTTGAGAATCCTTCAATAAATCTTTTGTAGTAACTTGCAAGACCCATGAATGATCTCACCTCTGTCACATTCTTCAGTGCTGACCATTCTCTAATGGCCTCTATCTTCTCAGGATGCACTGCTATCCCATCCTTTGAAATGATATGCCCTAAATAATGAATCTGTTTCTGATAAAATGAGCACTTGCTCAATTTGTCATATAACTAATGCTCCCTTAATACTTGCAACACCATCCTCAAATGATGTTCATGCTCTTCCTCTGACTTGGAATATATAAGAATGTCATCCAAAAAGACGATGACAAACTTGTCCAAATACTCTCGGAAAACACCATTCATTAAGCACATGAAAACAGTTGGTGCATTTGACCACCCAAATGGTACCACTATGAACTCATAATGACCATACCTTGTCCTGAAGGCGGTCTTGCTAATATCTTCTTCTTTAATTCTTACCTGATGGTATCATGATCTGAGATCTATCTTTGAAAATATATTTGCATCCTTCAATTAGTCAAAGAGGTCATCAATTTTTGGTAGAGGATACTTGTTCTTAACAGTCACTTTATTCAACTGTCTGAAGTCAATGCACAACCTTAGTGTTCCATCTTTCTTTCTCACAAATAGGACTAGGGCACCCCAAGGTGACACGCTTGGGCGTATATACCCTTTCTTCAGAAGTTCTTCAATTTGCATTTGCAACTCCTTCAATTCTGGTGCACTCATTCTGTAAGGAGCCTTTGATACTGGCGCTGCTCCAGGCATCAAATTTATAGAGAAATCAATGTCTCTCCTTGGGGGTAGTCCGGGTACCTCCTTGAACACATCTTCAAAATCTTCCAGGACTGCATAATCCTCCAAATTTGGCACCTTATCTCTAGGTGTCTCTGCCAAATGAGCTACAATTATTTGACATCATTTTTTGTAACACTTCTTCAGCTGCAATGCTGAAATTTCTCTAATGGTTACTGCCCTGGGGATTCCCTGTACCTTCCTTGGTTTCCCTTCCTCATCCAGGGAAGTAAATGCTTTGTTGTGACAATCTAATAAAGTGTGATGTTGGTCCAACCAATCCATCCCAATTAGACAGTCATAGGAACCTAAAGGCAAGATGTTTAAATCTGCTTTGGTGTTCAGTCCATTCATGTCTATGAGGCATGACTTAACCATCTCATTAACTTTTCTTCTGGCTCCTGTAGCCAATTGTACCAACCAGGATTTCCCATGCTTGCTTCTTGGAAATTGCAAACTTTCCACCATCTTAGGGTCTAAATAACTATGACTAGCTCCTGAATCAATTAAATAGCAAGGGTTTGGTTGTTGATCATACCTTCCATTTCAATCATGTGGGACTGATACTATGCTTTCTTGTTATCCAAGGCTGCATAAATCCTTGGCACATATCTGCCCATGTCCTCCACTATTTCAGCTCGCTATACATTGTGAACAACCCTACCTTTTTCACCTTTGTGAGGATAATCTCTGAACCTATGGTCCCCTTTACAACCCCAACATTACATAGGTGGTTGTCTTGGCCCTTGACTCCCTGTGTCAATCGTTCTGGGTTCTTTAGGTGTTTGTTGTCCTTGTGGATTATTTCTGAAGAATGGCGGCTTAGCTCCCTTCTTCCTCTGATCCATCTTGAATTTCTTAGTGTCTTCCCAAGCCTTTTGGAACGCTGGCCTTACTTTCTGGTAATCATATAGGCATTTAGCTCTCCTTATGGTCTCTTCTAATGTCTTGGGATCATCATATTGTATTTTGTCACTTATGAACGATGGCAATCCACTTAAATACCGTTGAATTTTGATTGTCTCATCCTTGATGAAAGAGACATACTTCAGCAGTTCCAGAAACCTTCTCTCATATTCATCTTTTTTCATACTTCCAAGCTTGAGTTCAAAGAACTCTTTCATTTTCTTGTCATAGTATCTCTTAGTCAAGTACTTCTTCTCAAAATACTTCTTGAATTCCCTCCAAGTAACACTTTTCTCTACAATGTGTTGTACCTGCACAAGTTGATCCCACCACATGGAGGCCTTTCCTTTGAGTTGATAGATAGCGATTCTACCTTCTGCATGAGAAGAATAATTATGCAATTGAAAATACTTCCTCATGCCTAGCAACCATGTTTYTGTATCTTCATCCTTCTTGTGCTCACCATCAAATGTAGGAGGTTTGATTTTGTTCATTTCTCCTCGCAGCTCATCCACCCCAGATCTCTTATACCTTCTGACAGGGGATAGACTTGAGTTGTTGTCTTCTCTCTTATGGTAATGCCTTTGGGAAAGATGGTGATGTCTACTATCACTTTTTACTTTTCTTTTCTCCTCTGAAGGTTTGTGACTCCCAGATTTACTTGAGCCACTCTCCTTAACCAATTTCTTTTCTATTCTGTTCAAACCCTCCAATAGCTTCATGTTGAAGTCATCCTGCTGCTCTTTGGCTTTCATAAGCCTTTCATTATCATCTTTATGGCTTTGGACATCCTTTTGCAAATTCTTAATGGTCTCAGTCATATTCATATCTTTATTCATTTCTTCTCCATGTCCGTTGGAGTTCGTTCCTTCCATGCCCAAATGGACATCCACCCCTCTTCTCTCCTCTTGCTGACTGTAATTCCCCTGTGCCTCTTCCATTCCTATGGATTTTGCACTATTCTGATCTGATCAAGTTGTTGTTAATTCTGCAAAACGTGCAGCCATCGAAACTAATCAGGCTAACAATTCAACAATTCATGAGAATATACACCATTTCGATTCAACATACACATCAGCATTATCACTCCCAGTTTCCTGGTGTTATCACCACGACAATTCTAGATAAGATCCAAGTCTCGAAAACACAGACGCACAGTGCCTTCCGAGATACACTTGTGCAAGAAGGTGGTTTGCCAAAACCACTTTTGCCAAGACGCGGTATCATGTGTCTCAACATGTCAAATCCACCACTCATGGAGCGGGCGATGGCTTAGTCAGATCACCTTGCTTCACTCATTTGGTACTTCGTAGACATGTGACGTCAACCGAACGTCGCCATGTAACAAACTCAAAAGCTAATCATTCGAAATGGATTGGGCGAGCATGGCAACCCAACGCTCTTGTACGTAATCCATCTGCGCTTCATAAATAGAATTCTATAGTTACCACTCCCCAAGTATGAAAATATCTGCGTATCCATAACCGAAGTAATCCCCAACTGCTCGACTTTTTGCTCTCTATAAAAACACCTTTTGGTATCCACAACTTGAGATACATGGACAAGGCTAAATCGAGTGAGACTGGTTATTCGAGCAACATGCTAGGCTTTCCTGTGAATAAGGAGGAAAGGGTCCTTGCACACATTCTAGCAACTAAGTTTCATACAGAGTCAGCTATAGACTCGCGGTTGGAAGTCAAGATGAATCCCACTATAAAATATTTAGTCATCAACAGGCCAGCCACTAAGAAGAAAATAAGTAAGTGGCATAAGAAGGAGGAATCTATGGTTGAAGCGGCCGAAAGTGTTGGAGAGAATCAACCGGTCTAGTTAGATTCTTCCTTAAAGGTGGAGATCACTAAGCTGAAGTAAGTCTTCAACTAAGATAAGCATGTCTCAGCAAATTTTGAACAGTCGGTAGTGGAGGTAAAGAGTACCAGAGATGATAGGCATGTTCTTTAAATGACCTTTTTCACAACAGGCTAACTACTGTCATCACCCTTTTGTAATTTTGTGATTAATACGACTATATAAATACATAAATGGATTTTAGACTATTTTATTACAATTTCTATCTGGTGATGTTATGAATCTTGTTTTCTTTAATCATAAGTTTTTCTTGTAATCTTATATTTTAATTTTCATCTGTCTAAATCGGAGGAAATTAAAACTCAGAATTATTTTTAATTAATGCTTCGATGATGTTATGTGTTTCTTTTTCTTTTATTATTAGGCAATTTAAACTCAGACTCATCGCCTTCCAAGCGACTTCGCACGCATTAAACTTTGACCTGTTCATTTATATTTATCGTGCATAATAATATTACAAGATAAAATGATTTTCCGCGCACCCACATCTACTGTGCATTTCTTCTTCGTCGCACCGACAACTCATGTGCACTACTCTTGCGTTGTGCGCCAATATCCACTACACACAGTTTTGGTACCACGCACCGATATTCTACATGCATTTCGTCCTATGCATGCACCATGTCAAGTTTAACATATTCCATAGCGCCCAATTATCTGCACACACTACTGAATATACCGTCGCAAAACAAATTATACTCATACTTATGCACGTACCAACAAAACTCCTCTACGTTAAGCAATACTTGCGCACCCCGTGTTCACATTACTATGTGTGTGCTCACCGCGCAAGGCTAAATTCAGCGCGTGCATCCACACATAATGATCTTCCGCGCGGCGCCACAATTTACCGCGCATACTGGCATGCCAACGTTTTCCCGCGCACCCCAGCACGCCAACCTTTTTCATGGATACTTCGTGACTCCAATTTTTGGTCACCTCGAAGTTACTCTTCTGTGAATATTCGCTTCAACTGAACTCCTCTGGCCCATCCAAGCTCAGTGTTGAACTGAAGCTCTGATACCAATCTGTAACGTCCCCTCCCAGCCACCCGCAGGTCGGGGTACGCCACTCCAGAGAAACCACTCATGATCTGACACCAGTCGGTAACATTCCCAGCCTTAACAGGCCGGACCATGCTACTCTAAGGAACGCTTTCGTTCCCATACTGCGGAACATACAGTAACATACCCAGTAGTCAACTAAGCAATGCCACATAAATTTACTCTTTAAACTGCATGCAACTAAGACATATACATACAGCAAGCTCGCGGAAGCTTTACATATAAACATAAACAAACAATTACTTTTTGTAACATATGACTTTTATACTGAAATAACAGTAACTACAAATATGCAGCATTTACAGGGAATTACCCATAAACATACAGGCAATTATAATCACATATATTATAAACCGTAACATAGGCATGTAAATAACAAAGAAACATATCATTTTTATCATACAACTGGTACTTATCTTGGAAATATTGTTACCAACTGCGTACAGACCATCCACGAACCTCCCAACCATAGACTACACTGTTCATCACTCTCAACAGTGAGTCAACCCCGAGCTGGGACTGAACTCCACCCAGGGTAAAGGGTTCCTATCCAGGATAAGGCTCATGGACAACAGGAAAGACTTTGTCTCAGGTGCTCACTCAACTAACAACCTACAGCCTCTCATTCCCCACATGCCTGTCCCACCCAAGGAAGTGTGCCCCTTCTCTGCTCAACAGTCCCTCGACTACCCCACTTCCCTTCCAGGGCTTCAGCAACAGGCCGGACCAGAAGTCTCATAGCGTTGTAGCTGCAGTCTAGCACCTTCAGGAATCAATCCCCAACAATTCTCTCGCTTAGAGAATTGCTCACGGGCCTGATAACCCGCTTCTTCAATCCCGCTCCAAGCTAACCAGGTACACCAACCAAAAAGGGCTATGGGAACAGGCTTCGGAATGGTGAAATGGTTGTCTCAAGGATAACGGAATGCATGAGTGAAATGGTCATGGAATTATTGATTGGATAACTGAGTGTAGAAGAGAATCACTGTGAACTCTTCGTGGAAGTCATTGTGCAAATAATGGTGGTCGGGCTGCTAGTAAGGTATCCGTGAGAAGTCACCAAATGAGCTAAGTTCCCCCACGATATGAATGTATGTCCCCAACTTGACACTTGTCATATCGGAAGTTACTTTGGTCCACTTGTCCCCAACTTTAGAACTTAGGATAAAATAATTATCAATACTTTATGTTTTAGGAAATATTAATATAATATTCCCTTGACTTTTGGCCCTCCCTTTCCCTAACTGGTGAAGTTCAGTCCCCCATCTCTTTTATCGTGGTCGGTCTGCGCACAACGATGTATTTTATATTAATCATGAGTCATGTACAAAGTAGGCGCATTGGCCTTTGACATCTAGGCGTTCCGGCCTAATACCAAAACATAAGCATCCCAGCTTATAATAACCAGCTCACCAGCCTATAACACATATCATATACACAAGGCTCGTTGTCCTCTATACTATGTGCACCTTAGTTACTATGCGTGGTATCCTGGAATGTACATATTACATAATTTTACTGCGCAGTTCATGCGCGCACTATGCCACATGACGTGCATTACCAAATGAGGTCAAAACAACTCACCAGCTTAAGTACATTTATATTATATTTACAATTGGGTTCGTTCGAGGGATATTACAGTGAAACTGATGTTGAAGACTGATGGAAGACCTGTGTGATCTCCCCGGTGATTAGGGTGTCCCTCAACACCAAAATCAGCCACTGGTGTATTCCTCCTGGAATCCACTGAGCTATCTCTCCTGAGATGTGCCTCTCTCCTCAATGACAAGTCAAAATATGCATAATGATGAATTAGGTCACTTTACCTTCTCTTATAGCTGCATGAAACCCTAATTCGTTGTTGACTCTATTTTTAGCTCGCTTGTTCTATTTTTAAGTCAAGTTGGCTTAAAAGCGCTTTTAACTCAATGTCACTTTCAAATTATAACACCCTTGGCTGGAGTGACCTCTAGTAACCCTGTTTACCCTTTTTTGGCCCTGGCTATATTCTAATGGGGTTGTTTAAACCATTAAGCCTCCTCTCTGGAGCTCCTATTTGGAAAGGGACATTACACCACCAAACCAAGTATTTGACCATATGTACGTTGATCCAAAGAGCTCCACTCTGGTATTTTCATGCTCTGCAACTGGATCTTCTTCATGATGTTCTATTGATATATATTGGGGATCCCTAAAATCCTCTATACTTCTATGTTCCTCTAAAACCTTATGCACATTGTTCTCCATTTCATCATGCTTATCTTCCCCAACAATCTCATGGTCGTTACCCTCAACTGATACTAAAGGTGTTTCAAAGTCAATAGCTTTTAAAAGCAAATTTGTATTGGAAACCTCTTTCTTGTACTCAACAAGTTTTTGATTCAATTTTGAGTTTTGCAATTGAAGCCTATCAATTGTTTTGAAACAATCTGAGATATGGAGGTTTCCTTAGCAATTGAGAGTTGCATGCTGGAAGCATTTTATGTTTACTTTTTTGTTTGCACCTTTCTTTGATGGATGATGCCTATGTCACTCCCTCTTGGATGTTGGTCTCCACAAGTTCTATCATTTGAAAATCAACATCTTCATCTATTTTATCTCTAGGTGAAAAGGTTTAATTTTCCTCACATGAATTTGACCTCAATTCAACAACTTCAGGCATTGGTGACTTCCCTTTTTTGTTTAGAGTTCTAGCCTCCTTATGTTGAGTTGACTTCAATGCAATGGCAGCTTGGGTCATACTTCTTGTCTTTCTAGGAGGGAGTTCATCTCTTTCCGATTTTGATCTTGATCCCGATCCTTCCATAGCATCTTTAGTGGTTGATGTTTTTCCTTTATTCAATATATTGAGGCTTTGGTGCATAGAGGGTGATAAAACCCTTGCTTTGGGATTTATGTTGATGACTCTACCTTCCATGAACATATTTCAATCCCACCCTCTTTCTCTTAGCTCACTAAGATAAGCATATTCACCAAAACATGATAGTATATATTGTTGTCAAGTTCTACTCTTGTTTAGGCTATGGTGGCCATCTTTGAGATGTTTTTCAGAAGGAAGAAAGAAAGATTGATGTGTTGTTGATTCTTCAAATGAAGCATAAGTCTAATGTAATAGTAATAAACCATGTTGAATATTCCCTCATGGGTTATGAATTTTTTCTATGAAGGGCCACTTCTTTCCATGGTGAAATAAGCAATCCTCTTGATACTCCTTTCCTGAAATCCTTAATTTGAACTTGTCTTAAAAACTAGCTCCAACTACCTAGTGGAAGCTTGATGTTTTTGGACCATCTTTCTCCATTTCTGCATAATACAGTTGCCCTGGTAATCGAGGCCTCTATGATCTCAATCTTGAGCTCTCAGACCTCAACATGATCATCCTCAAATGACTTTGCAAACTCCAACGTTAATTGGGGATCACTGTTGAAATTTTGGTATGCTCGTTTAACCATAGACAATGTCACATCATTGTCACCGAACCATAGCATTCACATATGCCACCCCCGAGCACACTAACCTTTACTTAGAATAATTCCGACAATCCTACTCCAAAACCAACAGATAAACCCTAGCTTCAAACTGCAGCAACAACTCAAGACAAGTAGAGCGCTCCTTCTCCAAGGGTAGTGCACAAGAGAGAGAGTCTCCATATCCACAGAAAAAGTACCATACACAAGTGCAGCAGCTGCAACTGCACTACTCTGTCTCTCAAACTTGCACCATACTTAGCAAGAATATCACCAAGAAAATCACCAAGACCTTTGACCCACACCTTGCATGTGAGTGGCTTTGCCACCTTTGCAATATCGTGTTGGCTAGTAGTTGAAATTTCAATTTCTTGCAAGTAAGTAAACATTGTGTCGCCATTTTCCCTGTATTCCCTCCCTTCGCCACTTTGTGGAACTTGGGGACAAGAAAGGGCAAAGGATCGTGTGGATAGCATAATTAGGCACTAAATTCTTTTATTGTTTAACCACTAAAAAGGGGTGATTGTGGAGGCTACTTGGGGTTGAAGCCGTGGGAGGTTTCGTGGTGCAAAATGTTGATGTTTTGGTAGCTGTCGGAGGTATTAACTTCTACGTATATCCTATGACTTAGAATAGAATATTTTGGAAGCAAGTGAACCATTAAACATATGTGTGGAAACCCTAGAAGACAACTCGACCTAGCAAAATAAATAATATTAGAATATTATATTCACCTCTTGGTCTTGGTCTTGGTCTCTCTCTTCGTGATTTTCTTGGTGATATTCTTGCTAAGTATGGCACAAGTTTGAGAGAGAGAGTAGTGCAGCTGCAGCTGCTGCAGTTGTGTATGGTACTTGTTCTGTGGATATGGAGACTCTCTTTTGTGCGCTCTACTTGTCTTGAGTTGTTGTTGTAGTTAGCAACTAGGGTTTATCTGTTGATTATGGAGTAGGTTTGCCGGAATTATTCTAAGGTTAGTGTGCTCGGGGGTGGCATATGTGAATGCATGTGGTTGGGTGACAATGATGTGACATTGTCTATGGTTAAACGAGCATACCAAAATTTCAACAATCACTACCCTAGAATTTTCTGAAGAAATCAAACCACCCAGCAAAAGATGACTAGTGCTTATGTATCAGCAAGCAGGGCATCAACWTTATCAGGCTCAGCTTGGTTCATATTTYTGCCCATAATGYTATGGGACCTCGATTTTGTTCTACAACAATCTTGTGGAATATGCCTTGGTGCAATCAATCAACAGTAACCTTTGAAATATGTGGAATCGATCACCAGTAACCCTGTAGATATGTCAAATCGGCCAATAGTGGAGTTTAATTGACCAGGTCGAGATAATGGCTGTGGATGTAAGAGAATTTATGCTCAGGATTTGTGGTAATGAGGTTTCAATTTGTTAATGAAATCATTCCTTTGACCAATATGAAGCTCATAAAAGCATGAAATCATGCCCTTGGCCAGTATAGTGGTTCCAAATCATAATCCGGCTCAAGATAGGGTAATAATAGAAGTTTATGGCAGCGATTGATGCGATGGGAATGATGGAACAGAAACCAAACTAGCGCAAAATAATTAACACTACATCTCTTGTCATAGATCGATCATGCTTTTGTTTGTGTATGATTGAGGTCAATCCTTTCATAAATTCATAATCACAATTTTCAAACGTTCAAATCACTGATTTGGTGGGTTCACGCAAAAAATTTTAAATGTATATTATTAACTCAGTTGTGTATAATATGACAGAGCATATGCCATAAGTAAAGCATAGACATGGCCTATGATTCGGTTCTGAAATAAGAAGTCAAAAGCCTTGCAACTGCAATAATTTTGGTGAAGTTACAAGCACACAACGACAATTGGAGTGGCTTTATGTTTAACTGCAGAAGTAGACTAATGTTGACAAGCTTAAAAAGTCTTCATTGAGGCTTACAATCTCATTCACTACAAGATCACATCATGTCATTCAATTCACAATCTTTTGGAGTAATGGGAACACAATTTCAAACCTATAGCTTCACCAAAATATCTATTGTAGGTGATGTGGAATAATGGTTCTCCTTGTATTACTAAAAATGGAGAAAATGTATTGTTGTAGGATGGTAAAGATGTATTGGGACGGCTTTAAAAATGTGAAACCAATTTCTGATTTACAATTGCAAAAGGGAGCCTACATAGACAGCTCGCATGCCATAAATCTGGCCTGGAAATGACAAGTTGGAATTTGTAATGATGAAACCTTTTGTTTGCTTCAAAATAACATTGGCACTTATAATGGGATAAAAATGATTTTGGGATGGATAACCTCAGCTGCAGAATGTCATTAATGGTGACATACCCAAGCTTGTCATTTCAGAACCATAACTTGTCATCACAAATGGTAGCACAATTCAAGCATGTAGCTTATGTAAGTATATGCTTGTGTGCCTTGAAATCACACAAGTGTGTAGCTTGTAAAATAAAGTATAGGCTGGAAAATAAAGTCCAAAAATGCTAATATTTGAGATGATGGAGTTCTGCAAATGGTAAGAGATTACGCTTGGAACAGCGAGCCTAAAAAATATGTAACAAATTTATGAACTATAGTTACCAAAATACTCAAGTCTCACAACTGGTGAAGTTTTCTTACCAAACCATGAGAGACAAAGTGTCTTGGTAATTTGGAAAATGAAAAGTTATAACTTGAATGGAGTGAAGGGTGGAATGTTGTAGCTAGTCTGACAATAATATGTTGTAGGGATAGAGCTTGAAAAATGGTTAAGTCCTGTCAGATATTGAAAATAACAAGCGAGTCTTCCACATTGGAATTGTAATGATACTCGTTATCGCACAATTTGTACTTTCCCCAAAATCCCAAGGCAAGTGGGTACAAAATTGGCATAACTGAGAATAACCTATCACTGTCACCTTAGTAGGAGATCCCTTTATATTTAGGAGAATGTTTAAACTACCCCAGGGGAGACATCCCCGATGACCGGGGGGGTTTGAGAAGGCTAAGGAAAATAGTCACAAGGAAACCCTTTCCCTCTCACATATCACTCTAATAAGAGGTTTATTTTATGTCTTAAGGATGAAGCAAATTAAAAGTATTATGTACCTTCCCAGAACAAGACAACAACGAAAACAAGGCACTTTCCAGGTACCAGATGATTGTTAGTACTTCATAAGACAATAAACCTTCATAAAATAAGCTAGTTGATTGTGAATTTACAGCTATACATCAGTTTATAACAGAAATTAATATCTTACAATAGCCACAAGATTCAAGCCTTGGAATTGTTTGGAAAAGACAATAAAAAGTGACTTTAACTAGGAAAATTGATAGTAAATTGTCACAAGTAAAATTAGCAATGATAGGCTAGCTTTTAATGGCACTTTTGCAGAGATTTTGCTGCAGTTAGATGGTTGTAGCTATCTTTTGTAACAACAAGTTTAAATGGTCAAAAGTGCAAGAAAACCATACACAAACTAGCACTTACCTAGTAGATTCTTTAGCAATTATCACAATTAGATTTTGATTGGTTCTAGTATGAGTTATGTAGGTAAATGTGCCAAATTAATGCAAGTTTATATGGATGTAGAATTTTTTTGCTACATCAACGAGTTAGCTTATGAATTAGTCTAATCTAGGGTTAGAAAAAGTTAGTAAAGGGTTCAAAGATGTGTTTGTTTGCTCAATCACCACTTGTAAGAAGTAGTCTAGTGCCTTTCTAGGGTTAATGGAGTCACTAATGGCAGCAGCAAATTCTTAAAGAAAATGTAGAAAATGATAATAATATGTTAAGGGATGGAGACGACAAAAGAGGCGTTGGTATCCCAAGGCCTCAAAAATCCTTTTCCAAGAGAAAATTGCTAGAAAGTAACAAGGGTTAGGCCCCAACGATTTTCTCTTTCCTTGAACAAATGTAATAAATTATGCAATTGGAAAAGAAAGTAAGGTTACTAGAGTGCTACAATGGTAGGGCTCTAGTATTTACTTCAAATTAGGTGTCTTTCAAGAGATTTTAACATATGGAAGATTATAGGGAAAAAGATGATAACACATGTCATTCCCTTAGGGTTTCAAGCTAGCAATTTCATAATCTTAGACATGAAACAAGTAAAAAATAACCATAGCATTCATTCACAATAAAGAAATGCAGAATTTCTACTTATTTCACCAAGAATAATCTAGCAAATCACCCTAGTTGAAGATCCTCCACAAGAAAATAGACAAAAAGCACCAAAATGTGCCTCCAAGAAGTGTGCATCACTAGTTTCAACAAATAACCCTTAAAGAGGGCCGAATTTCAGACCTCACACTTGTGTGAGTGAAAGATGATGAAAAATATAAGAGATTTTTCCCTTATTTATACAATAATCATGACCTTTAATTAAAATTTAGGTCAAAAAAGGCTGACATGCCCAGTTTACATCAAAAATCCAATTTTACATAAAATTAACAATAAAAACCCTAATTTTGTCTTTTAGGGATGACGTCATGCCCCTCCTAAGGTGACGTTAGGCCCCTTCTTGGAACTATAGGCCTCAAAAGGCCTCAGAAACTGCCACACGTGTTAACTAAGACGTCCTCATGCCAAAACCTTAACTGGATGACGTCAAGGCTCCATATGATGACGTCAGGGGCCTTCCAGGGCCAACGTCATGGTGGGAGGGAAAGACCCCCCTAGGTCCAGGCCTACCAAATTATCTCTAGTGGAACGCCCTCCCTTTTCTCCGGTGCAAGCCTCTGGTATCCCTCTACCCCTGGTTGGGGTCACAACATCCATCTAGTGGGATTTTAGCCCCATGGAGATCCGAATTAATCATCTCCCCATATGTACCTGTCCATCGGGCATGGTCCTGCAACAAAAAAAAGTATGCCCTCCATGGGCTCATAAGTCATAGGGATCATAACAATGTCAATCACATCTAATAATCAAGTTACCCAAACATGTGCATCAAACCCCCTTTACCTAGACAAATGCTCAAAAACATTATGTTATTTAACAAGCCAGGTTTGGAGAGGGTCTCAGGATGTCCTATTGGGCTAATCCTCCTCAGGTGTGGGGTGTTTCTATGTGAAGACCAATCTAGGTCATGTAAATGCATGAGATGGTGTAGGGGATGTTTGGGCAAGGGGTGCATTGATAACAGGGAAATGCAAGTCTTACATGTGGGTGCCTCTGTAGAGGGTGAGATGCACCTTGTCATGGACGCCATTGTTTCCTAGCCCATTCAATTCCTTTTTACTCTTTGTATTATTTCTTTTTTCTTTCAAGAGAATAGTTGGATGACACTGTCCCTGCGTGGTGAATAGTGGTGACAGCGTTGCCCACAATCATTTCACGTAAATGAGAAGGTTGTCTTGTGATGAGACCCCCTTTTCTCCTGGCTATGCCACCAAGAGCCACTACCCTGGTTTGGTGACCAGATAAATAGTAGTGTCATATCGCTACATGCCCATGGACCTAATAGGTCAGCTCATGATGAGACCTCTTATCCATCAACTAGGCCTTGATTTTTATTTTACTTTACGGGTCCCATTTTCTTGCTGAGAAGCCTTTTATTGCTTTCTTGGGAATCCCTGGGCGAAGCATCTCAAGGTTTCATCTTGGATTTTAACTTTTTCCAGCTACTTTTACCCTCTGGGTCTTTAGCCCCTTCTTCCCACAAGGCAAGGTACAACCCTTACGAGCTTGGCAAACCCAATGCCCGAACCAATGTAGGGGATAGATGAGAGGGATAATGATGAAAAGTGGTAAGTATGGAAGGAATTGACGATGACCTTTCATAGACCCACCCAGTGGCAACTCATCCCTAAGGGAACCAACTTACTAGGGCACTCTGTCATCCCCCTGAGGTATGGACAAGTTAAAGGGAATAATTTCCAAGCAAAGATCATGAAACAAAAGAGAATTCAATGCACATATTCAAATATTTTGAGAATCAAAGTGACACATACCATGATACCCGAACTCATTACCTCATGGAGCAAGACCCACTGCTACTTCAGAACCAGGCCGATGGGATGAATGTTGTTGTTGTTGATGGATAGGAGGTGCTGAAGAAAAGATGGGCCCTCCAGGGCCAAGCTCAAGTCAATATGGCTCTCGGTACTCCATGTCTAGGACCTGTGGGTCTCGAGACATAATCTCCTTAGTTATCCCTAGGATAGGGGATAACATCTGGCTCCAACATGGGGACATGTGGTCACCATAGAGCACATGAGAACCTCAACATCTCTGGCATGACCTGTGACCTGCTAGATCTCAACAAAAAATGATTAGTAATCTCTTGGGGTGGTGATATCACCCCTAAATCACATATGATAAAAAGAAATACAAGTAAGCAATCATATATATACAAATGGAAATACAACTACTCTAGCATGATATGTAGATGGTATATGCAATGAATGCAAATCCCTACCTACTTACCTGTAAACTCAAGTCTTTGCCCCTTGATGAGGTTTGAGGAGGTGTCCACTAACCAGTAATTGACGTCTTCTTCCTTCCAATGTAGATAGATAGTAGGAATTATTAACTGAATTCATTTTGACTCTAAAAGGTCAAATCCAAAACTTTGTGCATCCCTTAATATTTTCAGGCTCCCCCATCTTTGTATCCCACTCTAAAACCAAATCTCCTTTCTTGTAGTCCCCTCCTTCAGAATCAACTTCTTTGTGTAGTCCAGTGTATTGTGTCGAGGGAGGGGGGTGGGGTTCTGTAATTAGTATGTCTTCTTGGTTTGGCTCAGTCAATGAATGTTCATCATCCCCTTTCCATTTGACAAAGCCAACTTCTTTTCTTCTAAACCTTCTCAAATTGTCATCTTCTTGTGTAGAAAAATAGTCATCCCAGTATTCAAAAAGGTCACAGGCATCATCAAGATAATCACCCCAACTTGTATCTCTTTCTTGCTCCAGAATGATGGGGTGGGGTCCTATCAAAGCACTATCCCTTATGTATGTTTCGTGCAAATGTAACGTCTTGTCACTACTTTGTGTAATGTTGTCCTTGTGATTGCTAGGAAGATTATGGTCACTCTTTCCCTTAGTGCATGTTATCTCATTAATATTGTCTTCTTCTACTAAGGGAAGAGTGGTCCAATATTGAAATAAGCATGGATCTACAGAGTTGTAGTCTCTATGTCCATGATTACACCTTTTGATGTGTTCCATTCTCTTTGGATTGTTATGCAAGGTGATGTAATATTGGTCCCTGATGGGGATAGTTGCATAGGACAAGTCCATATGTAGACTTCTGCCCAAAGTAGTAGCCCATTCCCTAGAAAATATCATTCCCCAAGTGTTAGGTATATCGACAACAACGACGTCCATTATGATGGGGAAATCAGGGTAGTCAACAAGGTGCACTTGAAGACCTTCCATCAAGCCGTAGACCTTGATCCCCCTTGACTCAAATCTATGAACGTCGGTATAAGGCCCTATAACTTCCAGCCCCAATTGGTTCATAACCTTCAAACTCATCATATTGACAAATGAATCGGAGTCAAGCATGGGATTGTGAAGATATAGGTCATCTATTAGCAAGGAAGTGAAAAAGGGTGTTTTCTCATTTTGCTCAAAATGACTAGTTTGTAATAGTGTGGAAGTTTCTTTGAACGATTGTTGGTCATCTAGGGTTTGTTTTTTCAAATAAGGGATTTCCAACATTCCACGAATCCTTTTGAATTTTTCCATACTAGTGCTAAGGTTGGTCCTATCGTTTCTAGGTTTTGGGAAATGTTGGGGTAGATTGCCAGCATACACCTGGGGCTCTTCAAGCCTTACCCTTGAGTCCTTACTTGTTTGGCTCAAGCATTCAATCCTAGGCTTCCTCATGTCTTGATTTTCTTGGTTTTGATATGGCGTCAACAAGGTAAATATGGAATCTACATAATTAGATCTCTCATGAGTATCCTTTGGGTGATAACATTCAAAATGGGAGTCTTTACATGATAAGGACCTAGGATCATCTTCTTGTCTTGCAACATTTTGTAGGTTCAAAGTGTTCGGACAAATTTGTTCTTTTCGAGCATGAGTTTTTATTGTTTGAGGAAGTCTCATAGAAATAGGCTTTTGGGTTTGTGATGGTGACCTTTCTAACTGAGTGATTTCTTCAGAGGTACCTAGATCCTTAGAGGGTTCATGTTGTTTTGAAGAATTTAAGGCATCTTTCATGTCTGAGAAACCTGTGCTCCATTTCCTAGGGAAAGTATTATTTTCTTCCTCTAGAATCTCTGGGAGGTCATGCTCTAGTCCTCCCATGCTTTCCTTATTTAGCTCCCAAATGTCATCATTGTTCAAAAAATTGACCTGATGGATGGAGTCATTGAACTTAAGATTCTCTTCAATCTGGCAAGCAACATCTTGTGCTTCTTCTAGGCTTGTAGGAAATTGGTTCTTGAGGGTAAATTGCAATCTTCCTTCTAAGGAGTTTAGATAGTGTTGGAGAATAGCACTCTCTTGGTGAAAGTTGGCCTCAAGTTTGCTAATGAAAGTGTTGAACCTATCATTGAATTCCCTAAAATCTTTGTCACTTTGCTTGCAAATTTTGAGGTATTGAGAATAAATAGAGGCCATACTTTCTACCTTACCCCATCTCTTCATGAAATCTTATTCCAAATCTTCAGGTGTTTTGAGGCTTCCACTTGGGAGTGTGTTAATCCAATTCCTGGCATTTCCGGTGAGTGAGTTCAAGAAAAGTCTCATAAACGTTTCAGGATGTTCTTCTCCAGATTGATGGAATTCATAACCCTCACAAAATTTATTCCAATGTGTGTTTCCATAAGATCCTACTTCTCTTGGGAATTTGGGTATCCAGGAGTCATATTTTTCCGGGAGATCATGTAATCCCCCTTGGATATTAGCCAGGTCCAAAGGGCCAAATTTTTTTTTGAGAGACCATTTAAGAGAAGTTACAGGGATGCCATGGATAGGAGGAAGATAGAGTGTATGCTAACGTCCGCTACGAGTCGTCATTAGTGGTGTCGCCAGACAATCTTCAGGAGATTATAAAAAAAGGTGAGGGGATCACCCTCAGTGGAGTCCCCAGATAATCCTTCTAGGGATCATCAAAGAGAAAAGAGGGAATCAGTCTCAGTGGAGTCGCTAGGTAATATTTGTGACATAAAGGATTTTGGATAAAGGCTTACCGAAAAAGTGTCATTCGAGGAAAATTGACTCGATGATCCCCGGTAACGGCACCAAAATGTTATCTCACAATTTGTACTTGCCCCAAAATCCCAAAGCAAGTGGGTATAGAATTGGTGTAACTGGGAATAACCTATCACTGTCACCTTAATAGGAGATCCCTTTCTATTTAGGAGTATGTTTAAACTACCCCAGGGGAGACGTCCCCGGTGACCTGGGGGGTTTGAGAAGGCTAAGGAAAATAGTCACAAGGAAACCCTTTCCCTCTCACAAATCAGTCTAATAAGAGGTTTCTTTTATGTCTTAAGGATGAGGCAAATGAAAAGTATTGTGTACCTGCCCAGAACAAGACAACAAGACAAACATGACACTTTCCAAGTACCAGATGATTGTTAGTACTTCATAGGACAATAAACCTTCGTAAAATAAGCTAGTTGATTGTGAATTTGCAGCTATACATCAGTTTATAACAGCAATTAATATCTTACAATAGCCACAAGATTCAAGCCTTGAAATTGATTGAAAAAGACTATAAAAAGTGACTTTAACTAAGCAAATTAATAGTAAATTGTCACAAGCAAAATTAGCAATGATAGGCTAGCTTTTAATGGCACTTTTGCAGAGATTTTGTTGTAGTTAGATGGTTGTATCTATCTTTTGTAAGAGGAGCAAGTTTAAATAGTCAAAAGTGCAAAAAAACCATACACAAACTAGAACTTATCTAGTAGATTCACTAGCAATTATCACAATTAGATTTTGATTGGTTCTAGTATGAGTTATGTAGGTAAATGTGCCAAATTAATGCAAGTTTATATGGTTGTAGCAATGTTTTGCTACAACAGCAAGTTAGCTTATGAATTAGTTTAATCTAAGGTTAAAAAAAGTTAGTAAAGGGTTCAAAGATAAGAGTTTAAGTGTTTGTTTGCTCAATCACCACTTGTAAGAGGTAGTCTAGTGCCTTTCTATGGTTAATGGAGTCACTAATGGTAGCAGAAAATTCTTAAAGGAAATGTAGAAAATGATAATAATATGTTAAGGGATGGAGAGGAAAAAAGAGGCATTGGTATCCCAAGGCCTCAAAAATAATTTTCCAAGAGAAAATTGTTAGAAACTAACAAGCGTTAGGCCCTAGCGATTTTCTCTTTCCTTGAACAAAATGTAATAAATTAAGAAATTGGAAAAGGAAGTAAGGTTACTAGAGTGCTACAATGGTAGGGCTCTAGTATTTACTTCAAATTAGGTGCCTTTCAAGAGATTTTAACATATGGAATATTATAGGGAAAAAGATGATAACACATGTCATTCCCCTAGGGTTTCAAGCTAGCAATTTCATAATCTTAGACATGAAACAAGTAAAAAATAACCATAGAATTCATTCACAATAAAGAAATGCAGAATTTCTACTTACTTCACCAAGAATAATCTAGAAAATCGCCCTAGTTGAAGATCCTCCACAATAAAATAGCCAAAAAGCACCAAAATTTGCCTCCTTCAAGAAGTGTGCATCACTAGTTTCAACCAATAACCCTTAAAGAGGGCCGAATTTCAGATCTAAGACTTGTGTGAGTGAAAGATGATGAAAAATATAAGAGATGTTTCCCTTATTTATACAATAATAATTACCTTTAATTACAATTTAGGTAAAAAAAGGTTGGTATGGCCAGTTTACATCAAAAATCCAATTTTACATAAAATTAACAATAAAAACCCTAATTTTGTCTTTTAGGGATGACGTCATGCCCCTCCTAAGGTGACGTTAGGCCCCTTCTTGGAATGTTAGGCCTCAGAATCTGCCACACGTGCCAACCAAGCCGTCCTCATGCCAAAACCTTAACTGGGTGACGTAAAGGCTCCATATGATGACGTCAGGGGCCTTCCAGGACCAACTTCATGGTGGGAGGGTAAGACCCCCTAGGTCCAGGCCTGCCAAATTGTCTCTACGGGAACGTCCTCCCTTTTATCTAGTGCAAGCCTTTGGTATCCCTCTGACCCTGGCTAGGGTCACAACATCCATCTGGTGGGCTTTTAGCCCCATGGAGGTCTGAACTAATCATCTCCCCATATGTATCTGTTCGTCAGACATGGTCCTGCAGCAACAACAAGTACGCCCTCCATGGGCTCATAAGTCACAAGGATCATAGCAATGTCCATCACATCTAATAATCAAGTTACCCAAACATGTGCATCAAACCCCCCTTTACCCATACAAATGCTCAAAGATATTATGTTATTTAACAAGCCAGGTTTGGAGAGGGTCTCAAGATGTCCTATTGGGATAATCCTCCTCGGTTGTGGGGTGTTTCCAGTTGAAGACCAATTTAGGTCATGTAAATGTATGAGATGGTGTAGGGGATGCTTGGGCAAGGGGTGCAGTGATAATAGGGAAATGTAGGTCTTACCTGTGGGTGCCTCTGTAGAGGGCGAGGTGCACCTTGTCATGGATGCCATTGTTTCGTAGCCCAATCAATGCCTTTTTACTCTTTGTCTTATTGTTTTTTTCTTTCAAGAGAATAGTTGGAGGACATTGTTTTGGCGTGGTGATCAGTGGTGACATCGTTACCCACAAGCATTTTACGGAAATGAGAAGGTTGGATCATGATGAGACCCCCTTTCTCCTGGCTATGCCACCAAGAGCCACTACCCTAGTTTGGTGACCAGATAAATAATAGTGTCATACGCTACATGCCCATGGACCTAATAAGATGACTCATGATGAGACCTCCTATCCATCAACTAGGCCTTGGGTTTTATTTTATTTTACCGATCCCCTTTTCTTGCTGAGAATCCTTTTATTTCTTTCTCAGGAATCCCTGGGCGAAGAATCTCAAGGTTTCATCTTGGATTTTAACTTTTTCCAGCTACTTTTACCCTCTGGGCCTTTATCCCCTTCTTCCCACAAGGCAAGGTACAACCCTTACTATCTTGGCAAACCCAATGCATGAACTAATGTAGGGGATATATGAGAGGGATAATGATGAAATGTGGTAAGTATGGAAGGAATGTACGATGACCTTTCATTGGCCCACCCGGTGGAAACTCATCCCTAAGGGAACCAACTTACTAGGGCACTCTGTTATCCCCCCCAAGTATGGACAAGTTAAAGGGCATAATTTCCAAGAAAACGTCATAAAACAAAAGAGAATTCAAAGCACATATTCAAATGTTTTGAGAATCGGAGTGACGCATACCATGATACCTGAACTCATGACCTCATGGAGCAAGACCCACTGCTACTTTAGAACTAGGTCGATGGGATGGATGATGTTGTTGTTGATGGATAGGAGGTGCTGAATAAAATATGGGCCCTCTAGGGCCAATCTCAAGTCAATATGGCTCTCGATACTCCAAGTCTGGGACCTGTGGGCCTCGAGACATAATCTCCTTAGTTATCCCTAGGATAGGGGATAACAATACCTATAGCCAAATGGTGGAGTGTTTTTGGAAGAGGTAGTTAAGGTAATTGGAATGGTATGAGACTAATGGAGTAATTAATGGGATATTGCAATAAGTTACCAGGTTGTGCCAATTCCAGGGCTATTTTCAGTAGTGATACTAGAACTTTGCAAAAAGGTCACAACTTTTAAATGGTCATAACTCTCATTTTTCAAATAGTGGATTGAAGGAGTTAAGACATCAAGGAATTTAACTTATATAGAGTGTAAGCTACCATAAGAGGCTTAGTAATGAAGATTCTCTTGATGAAACAAAGTGCAGGTTGTAGGAATAAGTATCAAAAGACAATTATCAATTTCAAAACCATTCGTGGAACATGTTAGGACAAGTTTGAAGCCTCTTCAACCAAAATCCCCTTTGAAACAACTTGAAATACCCAAGTCTCTTGTTATAGGATAAGCTTGAAGTCTTATTTACTTTCACTCTATGGCTTTGTGAAGGGACTTTTGGCTCAAAGATCATAGCTTGTGGATTGATTCAAATCTTTTCAAATCGATAAAGAGATCAAAAGGTCTTGGTTGTTACCTTTAACTTGCCACATCCCGATGAATATTGATCCTTCGTGATAACCCTCGTATACTCCTAGAAAATGGAAATGGAGACAAACCATTATTAGTGTAGAGTCACATCATCTTATTATATCTTATTTAAAGAAAAATAGCCAAAGTAAATGAAATTAGAGGGTCCTATGAGATTTGAAATGGTGTTGAAGATAACTCACCTTGTGCAACTGTGAAAAGTATCTATGGTTCCAAAGATAGCTCAGCTTGTGCAACTGTGAAAAGTATCTATAAAAAGATAATTGCAACCAAACTGTACTCCAACAAATTTTAAGTTTGCTAATGAATTTCAACCCTGTAACATCTTGCAAGTTCACAACATGGTGAGTTAGATTTTTCTTTTTGGTATTTTTTTTTCTTTTTTACAAACTCTGTCTGCATGCCAACAAGCTAGTTTTCAAGCAAAGTATGTCCAATTGTGCCTTAGAGAGGTTTTCACGATAGCATTAGTAAATACATTTTTTTTCCAAGTGACATCAACCAGTGCACTAGTTTTCTAATATCACCAGGTCTAGTGATGCTTGAGACAACACTATAATTTATTATTGTTTTTTTCTTTTTTTATTGATGAGAATTGAAGAAATTAAGAGGAAGTAGGTGTTGTGGTGAGACCACCTTACTTACAACCTTTAGATCAGTTTTCTTAATTAGTTCTTGGATGAAATCCTCCTTGGATACTGGTTTCCAATACAGCCTTAATCTATGACCATCGGCCATGATTGAGGTCTTCTCATCGTCAATTGTAAACACAACTTGACAGAACCATTATCATAAATTGTATCAACTTTGTATGGTCCCATCCAGTGGGTACAAAATTTGACCTTAAAGTCCTTGTACCTGAAATCAAGCAAGAGGGTCTAATCACTTTCTTTAAAAAATAATTCTTGATGAACTTATCATGCCACTTGGCTCTTTGTTGTTGAACAAGAGGTTTTTTTTATAGGAACTTAACGGATTTCATCAAGTTCGTTAATCTGACTTAGTCAGTGATGTTGTGCTTTTGAGAGATCCAACCCTACCTACAATGTGGTTCTCAATGTATTGATTTCTAATTCGATTAGGAGGACCAGATGCTTACCATATATGAGCTCATATGGAGTGTGTAACACACCCCAGCCCCTAGTTGAGGCACGCTACAATAGAACCTCTATGTTCAAATTTGATAGCTCACTGTAAAGCACCCAAAAACCTCTCTGAGATGCACTACATAAAATATTTGTTATAGTAACAAACTGTAGCATACCCAAACCACTTGTATGGGAACATAACTGCAAAAATTTGGCTCTAATACATAAAAGGAAATACAGTGCAACATTCCTACCTATCATGCATCTAACAACACTTTTAAAACCAAGAAATAAATTAAAACAACAACTCATAACAACATATAGAAAATATTGAGTTCAGAGTTCTCATACACAACAAATAACTATACGAACAAGAAATAAACACAGAGATAATCACTTATCTTTAAGAAACAAAGATGCAACCAACTACAGGGAACGAGTGTTCCTCCCAATCATAGATCTGTTGCTCTAGATCTCAGCATCAAATCAGCCCCGATTTAGGTATATGTATCCACAAAAGAGGGTGTCCCTCACAGTAAAAAAACTTCCCAAGGTGGTTATTTTCCTACAGTTGTCCCAATCCACCTAGCTCTCTTCCCCATGACCCACACAACCCAAGGAAGGGGATCCCCCATCACTATTCACAACCCCTCAAACCTTCCATCTTCCCTCTAGGGCACCAGTGCGCTTGGTCAGACAAGAATATCTCTACTATGGATCCCAAGGATAGGCAGATGCTAGGAGAAATTGTAAGCACACAACTTACCACCCTCAGGGAAACTCTCTCTCACAGAGAGTGCATTATGAAGACTGACAAACTGCTTCTTCATCTCCAATGCTTTGCTCTCCTACATTGCTCTCCATCTCCCTGTCTCTGTTGACCCTGTAAGTGCGCACTGCTCCCAAAACTCATGGTCTCCTCCAAAACTACTCAGACTCTCCCTACTTCCAAAACTCGTTCCCTTAACCTAGACCAATTGACCCAATGTTTCATTTTTCCATACGAATTCTCGTTTTTCTTTTATTGCTTGAATGACACTCCTCCCAAGGAGGATTGTACTTGATTCCGTGCTCACAATAAATTCCTAAAGTGACTTCCCTCTCCCACCCTCTCACATGCATTCAATGATTCGCTTTGGAAACACTCCAAAGGAAATAGAAGGTTCATACCACAAGGTAATTTATAGAACAAGGCCCCTTGATATTAATACCCATGATCATTCCTTCTTGGACCCCTTGGACCCTTCTCCCTCTTGTGGATACTTATCCCCCCCATTACTTTGTCTGTGTCCACCTGCAGCGGTGTTATCTTTATTTTCCATTATGATTTACAAAGTTTACATATTACATCGCTTGGCCCATGGAAACATTAATCAATATGGTCTCTTCGCCCCCAAAAATTTCGGCTCACAGTCCTAAATCATATTTATACAATTACATTATAATTTGTGGGGATTAAAAAATGGGGATGTTCCATCCCCTCCTTATTTTTGCATTGTCCTCGGTTCACAACACCCTACAAGTGTACACACACAATATGATCCAGGATCTCTGGCCTATAGTCAACATATAGTATCATTGGCCTAATATCACACAAGAATTCCAGCTCAAACATAAATACATGGGCACTCTGACCCAAAAACCATGCATAACGATTTCACAATTCATCATTCTTGCAGTAGTTCCAACCAACAATCTCTCTCTTCCCCAAAATATGCAAAACCCAAGGAAGTGTGCCCCCTTCACTATTCACAGTCCCATGAGTTGTACCACTTCCCTTCCAAAGCCAATGCATAGATCATACAAGAAGTCTCAGAGATGCGACCCAAGAATCCCAATTGCAACCACTTTCACAATTTGTCGATTCCCACAACAATTACAACCAGAAGACTCTCTCCCCCACAACCTGTACAACCCAAGGAAGTGTACCCCCTTCTCTGCACTGCAGTCCCTTAGGTTGTACCACTTCCTTTCCAGGGCTCCAACACAAGGTCGAACAAGAATTCTCAAAGTTGTGACCCCGGGAACTCCTGATGTGATAATGGAATCTTCAAATTTTCAAATAGTTTCAAAATTTCTTTATGCATTTCATCTTCAGCTCCACTTTACCTCTTTCAAGATGCAACAAGTCCATTGGACTTTGATCTTCTCTTCTCTTCTCTTCTAGAGCTCTGCTTCCTTTTTGTTGTAGATGGTTTTTTATTCCTTTTGCCTTTGGAATACACCACCTCTTGGTGTTCTTCATTTTTTAGTTATCCCTATAACAACCACCAAGAAACATGCACATTATATTTATTTTCAAATAGAAATTATATCACTTACGAGAGTTCCCAACTCCACAATGTAACATTTGTTCAAAAATTAAGTTTTCAATCATAATTCAATACTTATATGTATGGTTGTCTTGTGCTTCACAAAGCTACAAGAGGCAATAATTTAGCTCAGTATTCTTTCTTGACATACCCTCATGATTTTAGCCACCATGCCATATGCATTACTAAATTGCTTCTTTCTTGCTATACTCACCAAGCTCTAAGCTCAAGCATCCCCTTCTCTGTTACACAATCCTTCAGGCGATCCATCATTTTCCAAGGTGTTCTCGTGTAAGGAGAGGGCCAGCTTACTACCAACTTCCATTGGTAATTTGTAACCTGTGGAAATCATAGGGTTCCTATTTCCTAACAATAGACTCCTTCCCTAGCTTTGAACTTCACTACCATCATCTCATCTATACCACACACACATGCAGTCACCATAAGATATAATCCCAACATTTTTCAATTAGTAATTTTCAAATATGTTTTATACAAGAAACAAAATATCCCAAGCATGATATTTTTGCTCATAATTGTTTGGCTCTTGCAGCTATAGGTATCAATGTCCCTTATGGATTACACCATTTCCATATCCAAGACCATTTATCCTGCAGTTTTTTCAACTTTCATGCAACCAAACAAATTGTTAGCATTCATGCACATTATCTTTTCATTGCAAATTTCTAACAACTCATGAAGTGACCTCATAATTGTATCCTTTCAACAATTCTATTATTTATAGCCATTATACATATCAAGTAGAATGAAACAGTCATCCATTATAGGTTCATTATCATCATGCTCACTTTTACAGAATGCAATCAAACACTACCAATGAATAACATCAATGTGTCAATACCCATGGCCACATCTACACAATGCATCCTTGCATTGACTCAAGAATACCACATATCCACGTCATGTATTCCACCATGGTGTGTTGAAAGGTATAGCCAATGCCTCATCACATCATCCAAACCCTTCCCAATTACTTGTTTGATCATTTGGATACCTTCCTCTTCAACCCATAAACAACACTAGGATTTTGATCTCTTAGTGTTATTTAGTGTCGACAAAGAGGTTGCAGTCCAAACATCATCTATACGGGGAAGACCATTAAGCACTTGTATGATGCAATAGCCCTTATATGTCCAACCACAACATGGCCTCACACATGGCTAGTTTTTTTGGATTTCAATGTTATAGCAAGAATATGTCTCTTGACTTGACTTGGTTATGATCTCATACCCAGAATCACACACATGTAATTAAATTTCTCATAAATGCTCATTAAATAACATTTGTATACTCAAGGCCCTCATCCTTTACATGAATTAAAATACTTAATATTAACTAAGTGAATTCTTACCTCAATCCCCTTCAACATTATGCATTATAAGAAACCAAATGCATATGTACATGGTTGTTATCAATTACTTGATGCTACAAGTTCAGTTGGTATCTTTCAGAAGTTTGTAGGATTTCTTTACCAATCCCTTTAATCATCATTTTTCCATCCTTATTTTTCTTCATATGGATGGCTATCAACAGCAACAACATCTCCAACACTTAAATTCGTGCAATAAACTCCCCTTTTTCCTGGACACAACATCCATGATTAGCAACTTTCAACTAACATAACCTCATTATTTCACATATATTCATAGATCATTCCTAGTCTGCAACATGTTATATGCATTCTCAAACATGTCCACATGCACTAATGCATATCTATATGCACCAAAATTCATTCTCAACTTTCCCATTATAGGTTCCTGTGTTGTATATGGTTTTCCAGCTGGTCATATCGTAATTGTTGCTACAACAACTGCATCAACCTCTGTTATCCTTTCCAATTTTTTTTGCTATCCTTGGCTATTCCCAAATCTCACTGGATTCATGTAAACCTTTGTGCTCTTATTGTAATCACTATGCATGATTGCTCGCTTCCATGAACACTTTCTAGCCAAAATATACTTGGTCATTTTACATTCTTCAGACATTATGTCTTATTGACACTAAATCTTTAGCATCTACCTTCTTTTTTGGATCAATCTGACTCAACTTTACCATGTCTAAACTCTTCAACACTTGTGGTACCTTTTGTTAGCACTCTATAATTTGCCCAAGGCTGTGGAGGCAGTCACAGGGGCAACATCAAAACCGCTTCGAGTCAGGGATCTAGACCTCCAAGACTCAGAGAGGGATCTCTTTGTCAAATTTATCTTTGTTAGAGATATGATCTTAGGCTAGCTATGCATAATAGGATATGTTCTTGGGGTTTTCTGGTTGAGACAGCAAAAGAAGACCATTGGGCTATGGGGTCTGTGACAAGTTTGAAATTAAACACAGGTCTATAAGGTATTTCCATAGGGAAAGGTAATGCAGACGTTGGATCCTTTAGAAATAAAATGATGTAGAAAAGGAACAGACGAGATAATCAACTACAACAAAAAAACATTCAAGAATTTCTTCATTGTAGTATCAGAGGGAAAACATTTAGATTTTTAAAA
>ML782712.1:489686-501857 GCA_009831015.1 Picea engelmannii
ATGAAAATGTCTCCTTGGTATATATAGGAGACTAGGAGGTATAATTACAACTAATGGCCTAAAGCCGACATAAATAAAATAACATTACTAATCTAATATGCCCCAATTAAGGGGTAATGAGCCAATATTAGGGCTTAACATCCCTAGGATAGGGGATAACATTTGGATCCAACTCGAGGACATGTGCTCACCGTAGAGTGCATGAGAACCTCAACATCTCTGGTATGACCTGTGTCGTCTAAATCTCAACAAAAGATATCAGTAATCCCTAGGGTGGTGATATCACCCCTCGTTCATAAATGATAAAATAAACAAATAAAAGCATCTCTAGTCTAACATATGATTATGAGCATACGTATATACATAATGAATCAAGACAATATGAAAACGCAACTACAACTATGCTAACATGATATGCAATGGTATATACAATGGATGCAAATGCCTACCTACTTCTACTTACATGTTGGTTGAATGCTAGGTGTAATCATATGACCAATGAAACCATCCTAGCAATGCCTCATAATACTTGACTCTATGCTTCATCACAAACCAAAACAATGACAAGTTAAGCACAAAAATAACATGAGTTACATTCTTCAGACATTATGTCTTATTGACACTAAATCTTCAATATCCACATGCTTTTCTGGATCAATCTGACTCAACTTTACCCTGTCTGAACTCTTCAGCACTTCTGGTACCTATACCATTCTTTCTCCTCATTTATCTAATTGGCCTCAAACTTGACTCCCGTAGTCAAAACTCCAGCATACTATAATGCTTCCTACATATCTTCTTTATAGCTTCATAGAGATTGCCTCAAAGGAGTTAACATCATTTCACATCCCATTGTAACCTCAATTGAGAATTTAAAGCATTGTATCCTTTCTCAATAATTCATTTCCCAGTGAGATGGTTTTCTTTTTAGGTTCCATCTCTTTTGCATACAATGTCAAGCATAGAACCATTTTCTTATGCATGTGTCTTCTTAGGAATTCATTTTCTAAAAACCACTTCCCTGCTTGCGTTCTTCTTGACATGTCATCCCATTCTACCTTGGGAATGCACTTGATACCCTTGAAATGCACTCAACATTCTCTCTATGTACCAACAATCCCCTTTCATTGTTGTCATCGTTCCTTGAGTGTTGCAATATACCCATCTAGCTTGGAATCCACCTTATGATACCTTCTTCTACTAGCTCCAGTTATTCATGGACTTTGAATAGTCCTAGAATCTACTTCAATTTATGGAATACCCCTCATTGAAGTTTGATTATGCCCTTTTAGATCAACTCTACACATAATTCATTTCTTTATGCATCTATGGAATTATTTAGAGTGCATGAGCCCTCATTAATTCACCCTTGATATTCTTATACATATACCATGTTTCAACTGCATTACTTTGATAACAATCAGTTGGTGTATTTCTCTAATTATTCATAAGTTGATCCCTTGAGACGATGCACCTTACTTCCACATATGCACAATGTCCCTTTTGATCATAATACAAGCTTCTTGGATTCCCAATATTGCATGATTGAACTTGAATTCATATCTCAACTCCTTCATTCCTAACCCTTGTTCATCTTGTGATAAATCTTGACATAACATTCTTTCTTTAAGTGTCTCTACGCATCCTTAATAACAGGTTCAAACCCCTCTACCTACTATTCAAACCAACTTTCATGCATTATGCTTTGCATCTCCATGTATATCCATTGTACCTACATTGGCTTCTTGTTTTGTGCCAGAGTCTTCATTGACTTGTTTCGACAACATGTTTAGACTTTGTGATAGCTCTCTTGAGTTCACATTATCCTTTCATTATCTGCTCTATATCTTTGCATTTCCTTCTACATGCTTCTCATAGTTTCAACTAGCTTTATTTTCCCCACTCGACTTCTATGCCCATTTAACTCAATCCCATCATTTATCATGCTAACATGGAGCCCTCTCACCTCCTCCTCTTGGATGAGAGACCCTTGAGCATATTCCATATCTCAGCATATTCCATATCTCTGGTCCTCATGTTGCACATTTTCTGCTCTATCTGAAGCCTATTCCGCAAAATCTTTAAGTAATTAAAAAAAAATGTTAAATTAAATCAATCTAAGAATTATACATCATTTTGCCTCATTAATCCCTCAACCATAATCTTTCTTCTTTCCTTGGGAATTATGATGCTCCAATCATAAATCTGAATGCAAGGGATGATTCTTCTCTTTAATAGCTTTCCAACAACTATTCTTTTGCTTAATTATGTGCTCTAAGTATAAGGTTATACCCTTTTAAATTTCTTGGGAATTTCCTTGTGATGGTGTCATCAAGTCTACGTGGCCTCCATGTGTACTTGCTTCGTACACTACAACTGATGTCATCAGTCCACTGGCATCCACATGGACCTATCTTGCACCTTCGGGCTGACATCTCCTACTCTATATTGTAGGAAACGGGCCTTCAGGATTTCATGCCCGTAACATTATTGGGATCTCTTTATCACAGAATTCCATTCAGAAAGGAAAATTTACATATGAAAACTTTCTTCCGGAAGTCCGCAGCCTGTGAGGCTATTGGGCTCACTCTATCAGGATTTTCCATCGGGGTGGCACTTTTCTTACACAAATTCTTCTGCGATCCGCAGCCCACAACACTATCAGGTTTGCCACTTCCCACAACATTCTCCACATAGGCCTTCTTGATCGTTGATCTCTAATGGACAATCGAGATCGATTCTCAACATCCATCAGACAATCAAGATTCATCCTCGGCCTTTGGTTGATCCCTCTCAATATTTACCTTTACTATTAGCAATTGCAGGTCCTATTTATACCCAGCTGCCACATGAAAATCTCTAAATTTTCTGCCCTTGCGGACATGGCACGTTGACTCAGCAAGTTGACGTGGCATTTCAACACCCTTTGTTGACATGCCATCTGGCGTGGCACGGTATTCCACATCCGGCCCTCCCGAGACAACATGCTTGTCTGACAAATCGAATGACGGACAATCGTGCTGACCAACGATCCATATCAACGCAGGTTCGCCAAACTGCACGACCTTTACCATGGTTGCATAACTCTGATAGATCCGACACTTTAAATTGTTTTTATCTGACGACCCTTATCCATTTCAGGCTCAAAGATGCTCGATATTTACCTCGGTCAAACAATATTCTTCAGAAACACAAGATCGTTGAACAATTTTACACTGAAATTTATTGACTAAAAATATATGCAGCGGAAACAACAAGATCAGAAATGAATCATCAACACATATGAGACACAAATTTATGTTATGTAAATTTGTTAATTTCTTAAATTCTGAGAGAAAAACCATCCCTCCCAACCAATATAAATCCACCAAAAATCTGAGGACAACCTTGTCCTCCAATAACCATACAAATCAGAAAATCAAACCTCCAATAATCCCTGGAAATATCTTATGCCCACAAATTTGTTGTAGACCACCTATACGACCTGCTGACGTCAGCCTGTACGGACCTTCCCTTGCCCAGAAAACCTTTTATGGTTGAACGTGATTCACCTTACTGCAACCTACGTACATACGCGGTTGTGCCTCACTGCAACCCGCGTATACGTGATTCACCTTACTACAACCTGCGTACATACACGATTGTGTCCACTATAACCCGTGTTTATACATGATTCACCTTCATGCAACCTGTGTACAAGTACAGAAAATTTGTACGGACACCTTCGTACAATTCGCTCTTTGTGAATTCCTCTCTCCTAGGATGGATTTGCCACCATTGCAGAATATCCCTTTGTTGAAATCACCAAGTCTCCTAGCACAAGTGCTCACTCACTTATGCTAATTCCATTTCACAATGACCTCTCTCCTTTATATACAAGTCCAATGAATGAGTTTAAGCACCCCTTCTAAACTCAACAATTAATTAGAATATTTTATTCCTCTTTGGGGGTGTGACACCCCATCACAAGCCCACAAAACCCATCAACTTTCCCATGAGGCCCTAGCCTCATTCCAGGGCTGATTTCACTGAAGGGAAAGGTTGATTTGGTGCCAATGAAGATTCCCACATGCTTGACACCTTGGCCTCTTGTGGGAATACCTCCCAAATCTACAATAAACAACAATCACCACTGGGATTTCCAAATGGATTATTTTGAAGCCACCTTTCCAAAGGATCTAACGAATAGAAAATATTGGATCTAACAGTCTAGATTCACTTTAGGCTCAAAGATGCTCGATCTTTAGTTGGTCAGAATTCTCGAAATGAGAATCTCGACAGGTTTTCAAGCTTGCACTCGTGGGCTCCTCCTGTCAAAATGACATTTTGTCATGCCTCTAGATTTATCCGCAACCCGAATTCCAATGGATGACCAGGACTTACTCCAGATGCAATGGAATGTCCTCATCCTCTCAGGCTTGTGCCGTCAGGCTTTCTGAATAGACATTTTTGAAATGTCTTTTCGAGAGATCTGGCGATTGAAAAATCTTGATCTCTTAGATTGAACGGTCCATATATCTGTGGGTTTAAAATTATATCACCACTAGACCTACCATTTTGTTTCCATGGCCTATCATCCTACCCCGAATGTGGTAGTCCATGTCACTACTACCATGTCATTGTCACATGGCCCCACGTCATCGTGATGCCACTGACCCCTACGGTTCCATATTCAAATATGGATTTCTCCCTTAAACTGTACAGAGCTCTGTGCGATTATGTTGGCTCTGAAACCTGATAAATTACCAGATCTCAGAACTTCTACTACACTTCGCCATGAAGGGGGGTCCACACATTCCCTTCTTATGCACTATTTCTGGCTCATACAACTCAAGTGTTGTAAACCATCTCTTTGATACCACTCTGTAACACACCCCGACCTCTAGCCGAGGTGCGCTACAATAAAACCACTATGTTCAACTATGATAGTTCATTGTAGCGCACCCAGAACCCTCTCTAAGGAACACTACATAAAATCTATGCTCTGATAACAAACTATAACATACACAGACCACCCGTCTTGACACATCACTGAAAAAACTTGGCTCTGATACATAAAACGAAATATAATACAACATGTCTACCTATCATGCATCTAACAACACTTGTAAAACCAAGAAACACATTAAAACAAAAACTCATAAGAACATATAGAAAATATAGAGTTCAAAGTTCTCATCAACAACAAATACTATACGAACAAGAAATAAACATAGAAATAATCATTTTTCTTTAAGCATTAAACATGCAACCAACTACTAGGGACAGACGTTCCTCCCAACCATAGATCTGTCGCTCCAGATATAAGCAACAAACCACCCTTGACTTAGGGCTATGTATCCACAAAAGAGGAAATGGTACCTCTAAATGGGCCCTTACTCATGGGTTCTAGCTGCATTAAGGAATTATATAGATGATGTTACAGCATAAGCTCATTTTTTTCATTAAATATAATAGAAGTGTTCCATACAACTCTGATCTCAATCTTCTTCTCACTAGTTCACTCAATACCAACTTCTTTACAAAGTTTCTTTCTCCCATATATAAAATGTTGGGGTTTATGCCAATTTTAGATTAAGAAACAAAATGCATTGTTAGTTCATTTTGTTACTTATGCATCCACTAACAAACTTGGAACATTTAACAATTAAAATGAGATGTTTCATAAGAGGAAACTTCATATTGGTTTCCAAATGCATCCACTAACAAACTTTGGAACATTTAAAAACTAAAATGAGATGTTGTGCATAAGAGGAAACTCCATATTGATTTCCAAATGCATTCGTCTCTATTCTGGAGGTTGAATCTGGTTATATCGGTTATGGATTCTTAGACCAAGAGCTGAAACTGCGCCCGTGAGGTTCATAATTCCATAATCAAGATGTTGAGGATGAAATTGAATGCATAGATTCCCACAACACCATCCAAGATTCTCGTGGAAGCAAGTTAGACATTTATGATCTATTCCACGTTGGCTTAGGCATTAATTCCTTGATTCCTTCCTCAACATGTGACTGGGGTTAATGTATTGCTACCATACTAAGTATTTGACCATAGGTACATTGATCCAAAGAGCTCATTGGTAAACCTTTTCAAATCGTTGCTTCCTCATTCTTTAAAAATTATGAGCCCTCATTTCTAAGGTTTAGCACATAATGGGAAAAGGTCTAGGATATAACAAGTTAATTATAACAAACCAAAGACTCCTTAAGATCATATTACAGATACGAAAAGAAATAAATGCAATCTGAAGCATATAAARAAATCTAAGAGCCCATCATTGGTAAAGTATTCATTTMTTGTGATAGATATAAGGTTTAAGTAGGGTTCTGGATAGGTAAATGAAGTTGTGATAGGCTAGAAATGTACCATATAGGGAGCCCATCAAAAAGATTAGAAGCAACAAAATTATTCTTTTTAGTGCACTTTTGAATACCAACGAGCATTATTTTTTACGAAGATACATGATTTCTTAATGTTGTTTTGACTATATTGTGGGAGAAAATGAATACAAAATTGAAGAGATCTACAACCTTTCATCCATAAACAAATGGGAAAACATAGGTGGTGAACAAGACATTGGTGCAACTTTTAGGAGGCTCTAACTTGAAGCTTCCAAGGACCCAGGATGAAAATTTGATCTATGTTCAACATTCCTATAACAAGACTATCCACATTTTCTCTGGTTAGTCCACCTTTTAAGCTTGTCTTGGATATTTTCCACCTTCACCTTTAAACATTATATACGGAAACCTTGAAGAAGAAAAGGTTAAAGCCTTAAGTAATGCATTCAAGGTGGAAAATTCATTAATAAAATAAGGGGAGAGCAATTTATAGGTGTAGAAAGGATTGACAAAGTTGTTGGAAAATAACAAGCTTAGGCATGGCTAGTGTAGGATAGAGAAGACATCCATGGTAGGGGACTGACTCTAGTTGTACTTGAACAAAGAAAGGTTGTAAGAAACAAAGAAAATCAAGTCTTAATAGATGGTCCATTCAAAGTGTTAGAACGTGTAGGAAATAATGCTTACTAACTTAGTCTACCTCAATATATGTGTATTTACTCTATGGTGAATGTAAAAAACCTGAAACTATATGAACCATCTACAGTCACTAAAGAGAACAAGGGGAAATTCTTACCTTCCATAGAAGACTTAGCACCAACTGCACATGAAGAGTTAGAAGCAGATATGGTTTTGCAAAACAAGGCCACAACAACTAGAAGGGGTCAACAAGAACTTTCGTAGAGTGGGTTAAAGGGGCATTTGGAAAATGAAATAAAGTGGTACTCTAGGGAGAAAGTTGAGAAAAAAATTCTTCGTCTTTTTAGAATTAAAAATTTTGGAGACCAAAAGGCTCTCGAAATGGGGAGGTATGATATGAAATGGATTAATATATATTTATTTCCTTTTTGGTTATATATGGGGCGAGCGAAAAATAATTATGGTCATATTGAGGTCATTTTAGGATAGATCTTGAATTTGGCAAATTGTAAATAAAGTGGGGGTAGGTGACTTTTAAAATTATATGGGACCAAAAATTTTCAATTTTTTGTATTATTTTTTGGAACAAAATGAGAAACTTTCCATAAGGGATATTAATAATTATCCACATATTTACTACTAGGGTACTAGAGGAATAAGAAGATGTGGTAAATTCCAAAAATAGATGTAATTTCTATAAGTTAGTGAACACACATTTTGATTTTTTTTTCACCAAGTGATCCCCCTATAATCAACCTCATTTACAATACTTGAAAGCACAAATCAAGGGTTGGCAAGAAAGGCATTATAAATGAATGAGATGTTTACAACGATTTTATCTAATTATCAAATACATGAAGGGTGACACTAATAAATTGAAAGGCGGGATTTTAAGACAACTAACACCAAAAACTACAACTTTGGGCACTTTTAATGCACATCGAGAATTTCACACATAAAACATACGAAGAGGAGTGCACTAAAGATGAGGGATTTAAGGAGATATTCCAACAGTGCCAATAGTTACAAAGTCAAAAGATTCATGGAGAAGAAGGAGAAGGTTGTCCTAACTACCATATCCAAAATGGGTTACTTCACAAGTTGGATAAGTTGTGTGTCTAGAAGAAAAAAGAGTACAACTCATAAGAGAGGCTTATACCTTCAAAGTTGTAGGCCATTTAGTTGTTGAAATAATAATAGCCAACTTGTAAAGGTATGTACATTGGCCCAAAATGTAAGATGAAGTTGTTAGGTTTATAATAGAATGCATACTTTGTTTTCCTAGCAAGCCCAATTATAGGAAGCAAGAACTATATGATCCATTGCTAGTGCCTACAAGGCCATGGAAAAACATATACATGGACTTTGTTGGAGATTTGGTAATGACATGGCTAGGACATGATCATATTTTTTGGTATTCAGTAGATTTAGTAAATGTGCTTCTTGATTCTTTGTAAAAATACCAACAAAGACCCATAAGCAACATAGTTATTCTTTGCACAATTTTGGGTGTGTTATCCTGCAATTTGTACTTTCCCAAAATCCTAAGGCAAGTGGATACAGAATTGGTGTAACTGGGAATAACCTATCACTGTCACCTTAATATGAGATCCCTTTCTATTTAGGAGTATGTCAATACTACCCTAGGGAGACATCCCTGGTGACTTGGGGGTTTTGAGAAGGCTAAGGCAAGTAATCACAAGGAAATCATTCCCCTCTCATAGATCACTCAAATCAAAGGTTTATTTATGTCTTGTAGAGATGAAGCAAATAGATAATATTGTGTATCTGCCCAGAACAAGACAACAAGGCAAAAAGGGGCACTTTCCAAGTACCAAAATGATTGTTAGTGTTTCATAATACAATGAGCCTTCAAAAAGTAAGCTAGTTGATATGAGTTTACAGCAATGCAACAGTTTATAACAGCAATTAATATTTTATAACAGCCACAAGAATTGTGCCCTGAAGTGCTTGAAAACAACAAGAAGAAATAGCTTTAACCTAGTTGAATGATAAAATCTTGTCACAAGCAAGTTTGGAAATGTCTAGCTAGCAAAAAAATGTCATTTTTGCAAAGAAATTGTTGGAGTTAGATGGCTGCAGCAATCTTTTGCAACATCAGCAAATTCTAGTGGTCAAAAGTGCAAGAAAACACCATACAAAGTTAGCACTTACCTAGCAGATTGACTAACAATTATCACAATTGAGTTTTGAATGAGTTAAGTGCAAGTTATGTAGGAAAATGTATCCAATCAATGTATGTTTGTATAGCTAAAGAAATGTTTAGCAACAACAACAAGTTAGCTAAGGAGTTAGTCTAGTTTAAGGTTAGCAAATGTTAGTAAAAGCTTCAAGGTTAAAAGTTTGAGTGTTTGTTTGATCAATCAACACTTGCAAGTGGTAGACTAGCGCCTTTCTAGGGTAATGGAGTCAATAATGGCAGCAACAAATCTTAGAGGAAAAATAGCAATGATAATGTTATGTCAAAGGTATGGAAAGGATGAGAAATGTGTTGGTATCCCAAGGCCTCAAAAATCCAATTCCTAGAGATAATTGTTAGAAAGTAACAAAGGTTAGGCCCTAGCGATTTCTCCTTTCCTTGAACAAATTGTAATAAAATATGCAATGGGAAAATAAGTAGGGTCATTAGAGTGCTACAATGGTAGGGCTCTAGCATCTACTTCATGATAGGTTCCTTTCAAGAAATTTTAACAAGTGGAAGACTATAGAGAAAAAGATAGTAACATATGTCTTTCTCCTAGGGTTTTAAGCAAGCAATTTCATAATCTTAGACATGAAACAAGTAAAATTAAACATAAGAATTCATTCACAATAAAACAATGCATATTTTCCACTTACTTCACCAAGAATAATCAAGAAAAAACCCTAGTTGAAAATCTTCCACATGAAAATTTGTCAAAATACACCAAGAAATGCCTCCTCCAAGAAGTTCGCACCACTAGATTTCAGCCAATAAACCTTAAAGAGGGCCTAATTTTAGACCACCACTTGTGTGATGAGTGAATGATGAAAAAATATGAGAGTTTTATCTCTTATTTATACAATATCAATGACCTTTAATTATCCTTTAGGTCATAAAAGGCTGACATGGCCAATTTACATCAAAAATCCAGTTTTTACATAAAATCAATAATTAAAACCCTAATTTCACTTTAGAGATGATTTCATGCCCTTCTAGGGTGACGTTAGACCCCCAACATGGAACACTAGGCATCAAATGCAAAATGCTAGGCCTCGAGAGGCCTCAAATGCTGCCACACGTGCCAACTAGCACCAAACCATCCTCATAAATGTTAAACCCTAACTGGATGGCGTCAAGGATCAACATGATGATGTCAGGGGCCTTCAAGGGTCAATGTCATGGTGGAAGGGCAATACCCCCCTGGGTCTAGGTCTTCCAAAGTGTCTCGAGGAAAACGTCCTTATTTCTTCCTAGTGCCATCCTCTAGTGTCTCTCTGCCCCAACATCCATCTGTTGGGATTTCATCCCCATGGAGGTCTGAGCTAATCATCTCCCCATATGTACCTGTTTATCGGGCATGGTCCTGCAACAACAACAAGTACGCCTTCCATGGGCTCATAAGTCACAGGGATCATAGCAATTTCAATCACATCCAATAATAAAATTACCCAAACATGTGCATCAAACCCCCCTTTACCCAGACAAATTCTCAAAGGCGTTATGCAGTTTAACAATTCAGGTTTGGAGAGAGTCTCAGGATGTCCTATTGGGCTCATCCTCCTCATTTTTGGGGTGTTTCCTAGGTGAAGACCAATCTAGTTCATGTAAGTGTGTGAAATGGTGCAGGGGGGATATTTGGGCAAAGGGTGCAGTGATAACAGGGAAATGTAGATCTTGACTGTGGGTGCCTCTATAGAGAGAGAGAGATGCACCTTGTAATGGATTCCATTCAATGCATTTTATTCTTTGTCTTATTGTTTTTTCTTTTCAATAGAATAGATGGGGATAGTGTCCTGGCATGGTGACCAACGGTGACAATGTTACCCACAACCACTTCATGGAAATGAGAAGGCGCGCTCATGATGAGACCCCCTTTCTCTTAGCTATTCCACCAAGAGCCACTTCCCTGGTTTGGTGACTAGATAGATGGTAGTGTCATACCGCTACATGCCCATGGACCTAATAGGTTAGCTCATGATGAGACCTCCCATCCACTAACTAGACCTTGAGTTTTATTTTTATCTTACAGGTCCCCTTTTTCTTACTAAGAATCCTTTTATCGCTTTCTCGAGAATCCCTGGGTGAAACATCTCAAAGGTTTTATTTTGGTTTTTAACTCTTTCTAGCTACTTTTACCTTTTGGGCCTTGTTGACGCTTGAAAGCACAACAATGAATACTATGCTCGCAAATGATTGTCAAGCTTTATTATTTAAATATATTAATAATATACTAGTAGGTGGGACCCCCTTGTTTAACTTATGGCACTATGATGGATAAGAGGCACTTACATTTTGTTTGCCTATGTTTGGTTGAGACACATATTTCTACAGTTCATTTTCTTTAAATCATGGTTATAATGTTTATGGTAATATGTGGTGGTTGGGTGATTAAAACAAGGAACAATATGGTTTTGATTATCTATCATGAAATATAATTATGTTGCCTTTTGGATGAAATAATTACACTCCAGTTTTAATGTTGATATTGTATATTTTCCATAGAAAAGATTGGGTGATCTCGACCCTTGCTACTATTGTTATGCGCATTGGTTTATTTGCAATTGGGTTGTGTTCCTAGAAAGTTGTCATATAAGAAAATTTGATAGTGGCAAGAGGTGGCACACTTTGGACTTTCGTGCACTTTGCAAAGTGTAATATGGCAAGTTTGGATATTTGGTTGTATTAATGGTTTTGAATGTAGTCGTATGGTGAGATGGCTTGTGGGCTTGGCTCGTACTAAGATATGAATGAGGATCTGAAGGAAGAAGCGACATGCAGTAAATGCATGTCACTCAAACTCCCCTTGAGTCCGCCACCCTAGTCATTCTTTCATTTTTTCTCTATTAGTTGTTGTTTCTCTTCCTTGCCCAGTCATGGAGGAAGTATACAACCGTGGTTTTCTCCTCGTGCAATCTTTTATAGGTATGGGGTTTTCTTACTTTTCAATCCATGAGATTTTCTATGCCCTTAAATCAAATGTTGGCT
>ML782712.1:501983-516091 GCA_009831015.1 Picea engelmannii
TGTTTAAGTTGCCATGTTGTCTCTGCCCTTATTGGCATTGACATTTCTCGAACCCTACACATTACAGTGAAAGTGTTGCTTACTCCAGTTTGATTTTATGAGAGAATTGTTCTTGCTCGGTTACTTAGGCACGAGTTTAGTTGGTTCCTTGCTTGGCAATTGTGGAAAAGAGTTTGTCTTCACCTATTCATTGAAAATTACAGTTGTTGAATCTTGTGTTCCTGACAACAAATGTTATTTTTCTTGGTTTAATCATTATGTTTATTGTTAAGAAAAGGCACCTGTGTTCGAAATGTATGAGGCTCGAATCGAGTAATAATGCCCAAAATAAAATTAGAAGAAGTTGCATTGAACAATGGTTAAATTAATGATGGATATGATTTTGTTTGGGAGCACTGTGTGTGACCCTGTTGGATTTAAAGGATTATTATTGGGGTTGATGTTATGAATCGTGGCTCAAAGACTATTGTTGTATTCTTGTAGCGATTACGATGTTGTTTGTCATTTATGTTATATAATGATTGTATGGTTACAATGGTTATCGTGGTTACTGTGGTTAAAAAATTATGGGCATATCAAATAGTTTACTATGTAAAATAATTCGGAGGCCAGTGAGCAATTTTGTTCAAGAAGGCATCAGTTTGGATTATTGTTTTGGAAACAAAATATTGTTTAAACTTCGAAATTCTGGGCAGAGATAAATTTTGATTACATCGGAGGTAGCATGTTTGATTTATTTTCACTTGAACAGTATCTGTAAAGTTTCCCTATCATTCTACCATTTTTTTCGCTAATTAAATTCCCTCCACGATCCCATTTTCACTTATTGCATCCATGTTTTGTGATATAAATTTTAAAAGAAAAAGTCTGTGGAAGCAAAAGAAAGATAGCATAGAAAGGGTTGATGATTGATATCCTTGATATTTGTATACACAATTAATTGTTTGGTTAATTGTTGAACAATATTCGTATATTGATCTCTTATCATTCTATCATTTTTCGCTAATTTCATTCCCTCCATATTTGCCATGAACCCTATCATTCCCTGTTCACATGGAAATTAATGAATGATGTGTTATGGATGGATTTGCATGTATCTTGTGTCAATTTTGGAGCCAACTTTTAATTCATGTAAGCAGAGTGTCATGTATGGTTTATTAAGAGCTTCATTACTAACAAATTGTTTCTACAGGATGAGATTTTTCAGTAGAGGTAGCAATGGTTGAAATAACAAAGGCAGGAGAAATTGGAATCAAAGCCATAGGAGGCCTAGATTTTCTATCCATTTTGACGTTGACCCGCAAGAATTGAACCAGTTGTTCCAAGATGAGTTCTTTAATTAGGTTGGCCATGGGATAATTCACCCTCGAAACTAGAAAGACCCCCTTTCCAGCCTCCTCAGAATATCCTCGACCTTCCCATTCCTCCACATGTTTCTTTACAGCCCAAAGTTCCCGCAAATGACGGTTGACAAGATATTTTCAACCAACCTGTCTCTTACCAACGTAGTTGGCCCACTATGTCATTGTCTTTAACACCACCTTTTAATCCCAATGTCCAAATTGCCCATGTTGTTTCCCCAGTTCAGTCTTCACATGCCAGTAAAAGATTGAAAAATGACATTCCCCAACCTGTGCAAGACAAAGGAAAAGCAGTTTCCTCCCCTTCTTCCCCCTGCACTGATTCCTCAAAATATGTGTCTTCTCACCTTCATTTAAAGGATGAATTCTCCCATGTGATCAGTGAGATACAACCCCAAGGGTCCAATCAACCACAGACTACTTCAGAAAATTCTAAGGGAAACAACGGTGAAAAAAGGAAAATTGCCTCACAAAGTGGCAAATATGGTTTTTAAATTATGTTTTTCAGTTGATGAGGACAATGTTTAATGGTTTTCAACATGTTTGGACAACAAGCCCTATTTTTGATATTTTGTGGATAATGTGGATATATATTCATTTTGGATATGATATAAATTATTTCTGATATTTAAATATCCAGTTTAAAATATATTCAAGCGAGTTACAAGGGTGGCATATGGTCAAAATCATTATCTTTTGTGTGTTATATTTCATGATTTAAAAGGAAGAAATGACGAGAGTCACAAGGGGTCCCACCTACCTAGTTATTATTAATTAAGACCCTTAACTATATTATTATTATTTATTTCTCCTAAACTAATTAATTAAGTTAACTCAATGAGAAGAAGAGACAAAAGGAGAAAACAAGACTAAGGTTTGTTCTTTAGTTGTCATGAGATAGTTTCAGTTTTCATTCATTTATGAGTTTATTCAAAGCCTAATTCTCTTCTTGACAATAGGGTCTTATTGTAGACGACAGGGTTCAAGAACGAACCACACTTTTCAGACGCTTGTTTTAGAGGTGTTGATTCATCCTTGATAGTCTGTGTATTCTTGTATGTTTGTGAATTAAGTTTCATGGCTGATAAAGGATATCTTGCAGAGTCAAAATGGCAGCAGTTTGTGGCAAGCGTATCCAGATTATTAATTTCAATTTTACTTTACTGTCGGAGTCTTTTTGTATGGTGTTCATCGGGGATCTCTAAATCAGACTTTGGTCCATGCCCTCGCATGGGTTTTTTAAAGAGAAAAACACTTTTGGTATCTCATAATGAAATAAAATCAGATTGTTATTTTGTCTCATATACATGTATTCATGACTTGGTTACTTTTCGTTTTTTATCTCCATGTTTACTTTATCGCAAAATATGTGTACATTCCAATAGATTTTATAAATTTTATTTTATATTGCAACATATTTAAATTATAAATCAACCTTAGTCCTTGTAATTAATACTTATGGATTGAGTGAATATTTTTAGGCTATAAGCCCTGGGTGACATTCCCAACTATCTTTTTCTAGCCAAGAAAGATCTGAAAATGATTGAGTAAGGCAATTCATACATTTTCCTCAACATGCCTTTAGCCCCTTCTTCCCACAAGGCAAGGTACAACCCTTCCTAGTGTGGCAAACCCAATGCCCGAACCAAGGTAGGGGAAGATGAGAGGAATAATGATTAAAAGTGGTAAGTATGGAAGCAATGGACGATGACCTTTCATAGACCCACCCAATGGAAACTCATCCTAAAGGGGAACCATCTTACTAGGGAATTGTGTCACCCTCCTAGGTATGATTAAGTTAAAGAGCATAATTTCCAAGAAAACTTTATGAAATGAAAGAGAGTTCAGTGCAACATATTCAAATTCTTCGAAAATCAGAGTGACACATACCATGATACCCAGACTCATTACCTCATGGAGCAAGACCTACTGCTACTTCAGGACTAGGCTGGTGGGATGGATGTTTTTGTTGTTGATAGATGGGTTACACTTAAGAAAACATGGGCCCTTTGAGGCCAAGCTCAAGTCGTTTGGCTCTTTTCCCTCCATGTCTAGGACCCGTGGACCTCAAGACATGATCTCCTTAGTTATCCCTAGGATAGGGGATAACATTTGGCTCCAACTCGGGGACATGTGATCACTGCAAAGCACATGAGAACCTCAGCATCTCTAGCATGACCTGTATCTGCTAGATCAACAAAATGAATCAGTAATCTTCAGGGTGGTGATATCACCCCTTGCTCATATATGATATAATGGAATAAAAATAAGCATGCATATATACATAATGAAAGAATATAGAACGAACCTATACTAGCATGAATGCAGATGGTATATACAATGGATGCAAATGCCTAACTTACCTCTACTTATCTGTTGGTTGAATGTTAGGTGTAGTCAAATAACCAGTGAAACCATCCTAGAAATATCTCATAATACATGCCTCTGTGCTTCATCATTAACCAAAACAATGATAAGTCAAGCACAAAAATAACATGAGTTAGAACATGTATCACATCATCGGAAATCATAAATTCTATCTCATGGAGGTGGGTGGGAGTGAAAAAATTATGCCAAGTCATACTTCTAGGAAAGTGCTCAATCCATCTCAGAAATGGATCATGAAAGATCAAAGGCTCAAAAAACTGACTCAAAAAGTCTGAAGGTTGGCTACCTTGGACACCTTCACATCCTGAGGTCTAGGAAGGGACTAGTAGTAACCTAGAGGGTGATTGACAAATTCTTAAGGGAAGTTTGAAAGACTGAGACAATAAGATTCTTCTCAAGGTATTCAACCCACCCTTGAATTCTAAAAGTAGGATTTGCCCCAAAGAAAATTCAATACAAGGGACATGTTTCCCAACTACACCCTTAATGACATAGCGAGGTAAAATAATTGAAGGGGTTTGGAGAACCTTGTCACAAGTACCTTGCTTTGGGAAAGCAATTTCCTCACCTCTATCAATATCTAAGCACAACGGTAGTTTATAATCTTCCTCATAAAATAAATCCAAGTGCTCAAATGAATCCTCATCAAAATCTTCAAGGTATGACCAAAAATAATCAGGAGAAAACAGAACTAGGTTACCCTTGGAGATGTTTGTAACTATATCATTTCCTTGTTTCCAAATGTCATAATCATTAGTAACCTCATATGATAATTGTAAAGGTAACATTTGGAAATGACCCTCAATGTCGTAAATAGGATCCTCATCTGAACCAATCACATCCCACTTACGTCTTCCAACATGTATGAAATCATCAATATTATCAACCATGTCACTACCTTTGTCATAACATGAAGGATTTAAATCATCCAAGAGCTCCTCTATTACTTCTTCACTTTCCAAATCATAAAATAAGGCATCATCAAAATCTTGGAAAGGGAAATAACTTATTGTGCTTACTTCTTCTTGTGCAGGAGCTTCATGGATATGGACAACTTCATCAAATGGAAGAGCATGCATCAGTGTCTCGTCCTCATGAATTGCCTCTACATCTTCAACTTCACAATATGGAAGGTCTAACTAGGCCAAGGGTTCCCTTTCTTCTTCACTCTCTGAATCATAGAATAAAGTATTATCAAAAATATGAAAAGGAAAGCGACTAACCTCATCCTCTTCTTCTTGTGCAAGAAAAATAGGATTTGGGATGGCTTCATCAGAGGGAGGAGCACACATTAATACTTTATCATCATGTTTAATTTCTCTAGGCTTTTGCTCTTCAACCATGTTATCATTATTCTTGCTAGAAGCTTGAGTAAATTCTTGTTTTTTCCCATGGGATTGGTAACCTTCATCAAGATCTCCTTCCTCAACTTTTTGTTGACTAATGTCTTGTTCTAAATCTTTTGGGGTTTCTTCAATAGAGGTATTAAGGTAGGGTACTCTCTTGGGAATATCTGGGGTATCTTTGGTCTCACAAACCTTGACTTCTGGAACAAAGGATTGTTCTACCTTGGATGACGAGATATTGGTTTCAACTTTTGTGGCAATGTCATAAGCTTCTTGGATTGTCCTTGGCCTTCTTATATCAAGAAGAAATTTTGATTGTCCTGAGAATGCCTTGGTATAAAAAAAAATGAGGAACTGGGGTCCGGGATGATGGATTATGGGGATTTGTCGTAATATCTTCTAGAATTTGGTATGGAACTCCCTAACGGTCTCATTCTCATTCTTCTCTATATGATTAAGTTTGTTTAGCAACACCAAAGGATTCTCTTTGATATTCCATTTCTTGAGGAAGACCTCTTCTAATTGATCCATGGATGTAATACTATCATCGGGGAGGGAATCATACCATATCCTGGCATTTTCATGAAGAGTGGCAGAGAAAAGATTCATTTCCAGATATTCAACGTCATCACTAATAGGATGGAGTTGAAAGAAGGCCCAAAAATCACACAGATGGTCCTCAACATTCTCTTCATCACTACCAGTGAATCTAGGGAGCCATTTTTCATACCTCAGAGGCATTCATCGAGGATACCCTGGTATTTTACCCATATCCAAGGGTTAAAAATTTCTTGGGTCCCATTGAGAATCCATGTTTAGCTTAATCATTAGTTGAATCGCCAGATAATCCTTCTAGGGATCATCAAATGGAAAAGTGGGAATCACCCTCAGTGGAGTCGTCGGGTAAGATTCATAAGATAAAGTCTTTGAGGGAAAGGCTTACCGAAAAAGTGTCGTTGAGGAATATTGACTCAATGTTCCCTGACAACGGCACCAAAATGTTATCACGCAATTTGTACTTACCCAAAATCCCAAGGCAAGTGTATATAGAATTGGCGTAACTGGGAATAACCTATCACTGTCACCTTAATAGGAGATCCCTTTCTATTTAGGAGTATGTCAAGACTACCCCAAGGGAGATGTCCCCGGTGACCTGGGGGGTTTGAGAAGGCTAAGGCAAGTAATCATAAGGAAATCCTTCCCCTCTCACGGATCACTCAAATCAAATGTTTTTTTATGTTTTGTAGAGATGAAGCAAACAGATAATATTGTGTACCTGCCCAGAACAAGACAACAAGGCAAAAAGGGGCACTTTCCAAGTACCAAAATGATTGTTTGTGTTGTTAGAATATAATGGATGTGCTCGTTTTACCATCGAAAATATCACTATTGTCACCCAGCCATGGGCCAAAGCCACCCTCCAAGTACCTTAACCTTGACAGAGAATCATTCTGGAAGCAAACCCTTGGCTAGATAGCCAAACAAAGGGTAGCGCACCTTTCTCCAAGGATAGCACACCAAACAAGAGCTGATCAGATATTCCAAACCATAACCAAGAGATAGTCTAAGCCAAAACCAAAATCTGCTAGCTATAATAGCTGCAATGACAACTCTCCTCCAAACTTGTGCACAAACTGGGAAACTGTAGTGCGCACAAGTGCTGCTCTGCAATTCTGGGAATGCCTGCCAGAATGAAGATTGGCCTCCTGTATTTATACTAATTACGGCTAACTGCCTGGGCCGACTTCTCATTCTGGGTGTCTATTTACTTAGTATATAATATTTCTTCTAGCCGACTTCTTCTCTTGTAGGCTAATAACCTAATACCAATTATCCTCTTGAGCCGACTTGTCTTCTAGGGTTATTAGACAACTCATTAGGGTTTCTTCTTGCTTCCCGAAATATTCTATTCTCGTCAGGTTTACACGTGGAGGTAAATACCTCCCGCAACTACCATAATATTAACAGTCCCTCCTAGCTAGGGAGGTATTACAGGTAATGGTCTTGAGCATAAACATACCATTCACCTGGTATCATCAACATAGTCGTCTAGACTATCTCATGATTAGATCATGAGCACCATCATCACTATCAATGTCATCAGCAGCATCATCTCTCAGAACCATACTCTATCTGAGTAATCAAACATGATGCTCACTCCACAGAGTGACACAAGAGCCATTCTTCTAATCTAGAAGAATAAATGTTCTGACCCATTTTCTGTCTAGGAAATCTCTGTTCATTGATCATCCATCTAGCTGATAATCATTTTCAACATTGTTGATATTCTTCAAGGCAATCGGAACAATATCATTCAATAGAACACAACTTTGTCTATCCATAGTAGTACACAACTAAAATCTAGTGGTAAAATACCACACCAAGTAGCACATAGGTACTTGATCAGTGACGTATAGTCACAAACAGTGGAACACATCCACCACAATAGTATACATCTACACACAGTATTCATAACAAACATCTGATATCAACCTGCACAAAAACAATGTTATGATATAAATTGAATCATCTGGGCCATTCTTCCACTCACATCTATGATATCTTGGAAGAGCATCTACCCTCAGAAGGTAAAACATCAATGATGAGCTATCTGGACTATTCTTCTCAAGCAAGGAAGAATAATTGTCCTGATTTTTGAGCCTGGACCATTCCCCACCCTGGGCTATTCCTCCAACACTAGACAGAGTGTAACCTGGAGAGAATGAGTCTTCCCTAAGGAATGTATTTCCCTGATTGTTGAACCTAGACCATTCCCCACCCTGGGCCATTCCTCTGGCTCTAAACAAAGTGGAACCTAGAGAGAATGAATCTTCCCTAAGGAATGAATGTCCGGACCATTTCCTAAGGAAATGATTGTCCTGCACCAACCTCCAAAACAGACCATTCCCCATGTTAACCACAATGGGAAATCGTTGTCTGGCAAGGCGGACCAATCTTCTTGAGTAACCCTCAAGAAGAGAGATTGCCCTAGACCATTCCCCATGTTAACCACAATTGGAAATCGATGTCTATGGTACATCAATAATCCATCGAACCATTTTCATTACAAAAATGACCGTTCAATCTGGACCATTTTCTGAACTGGAAAATGCCTGTCCGTTAGAAATCTCAAACCACTTTCCGAACTGGAAAGGAACTGTTCATCCTGGACCATTTTTCGAACTGAAAAATGACTATCCATAAATCAATAACACATCAGTGCTCCCTCCCAACCTGGGATTCATCTCTTCCTTTTTCAATAAGGAAGTTGTCTCCATGAGTTGCAGCTTGAGTACGCAAACTCTTTCATCTTGGACAGAAGATTTACCAAAATGTTTGATTATCTGTTCATATGTGGAGATATATATAGGAGAACCACTTTTTCCTTTCTGGACTTCATCACGGAGAATGTAATGCTTGATCTCAAATGTACTTCAGTTTTCTGGAACACTAGTTTTTTTTTTTAAGGCTTCATATAGCTCTGATCAATAAAGTATATCATTGTTGGATTCCTCTTTGGTTCCTCCTAACTCACAACATCCGGGAAAGGATCTAAATGGAGCATATCCAAATGGTACTTCTTTGGCCATCATGGGAGTTTGTCATGGATTAGCGATCCGTCAGCCTGAGCTTCTGAGTAATCATTCCGATACAATATCTTTGTTATAGAAATTCTTCACCACGCTTCTGTTGTGCATTGGAGATTCTCCACCAAATTGTCTTCTTCCATCTACATACAAGGGTCTCTTTCTGGTATACCTCAAAGCCTTGAGGTTTCTCTTCATACGCTCTTTGTTCAATTGCTCTGGAGAACATTATTTGCATTCAGCTGATGTATAACTCCAACCCATGGATATTGCGGATGATATAATGACTCATGTAGAGGTATGTATGGTTTACTGGATCAAGGAATCATCATAGTCTTCTCCCTCCATCTGGGAGAACCTCTAGTTCTGGATCTTGCAATGCTTGCATAATGTTCTTCATCACAACTTTCAGTTCCTCTTCTTGATTGCTTTTAGTGAGTTCATATCAGGTTGGTAATCTTTTGATTCTTGATACAATGATTGGTTGTTTTGGATTTTCTTTCTTGGAATCTTCATGTTCTTCCTCATGTTTTTCTTTAGCTCTTGGGTCCATGGAGTTTCTTATAGATTCCATGACCTAAAGATTCCACTTCTTCCTTTCATCATAGGATCACAGATGTGGATGGACAACCAAGGATACTTTAAGGCTTCTCTTTGAAGAAGACTTCTTCTAAGGTCGAACTGAACACGTATTGTCTTTCATGGCTGCTACCATGGATATATACTTCATCATCTTCAATGGATCATAGGATTATCTCCCTCCTAATCCTTTCTTCATGTATGAGTGCATGTTTTTCTTTTGGAAATATATAATCGGCTCCCTCCATCTAACAAAGTCCATGCTTTCGTCTACATCCTTATTGTCTTATGCAAAGTGTCATAAGTCTTTCTCCAATTTCCTATTGATTGTTGACTTCTTTTTGTCTTTGCTTCTTCTAAGTTTCTTCAGGATTGATTCTAATTTCGGCTTATCTTGTAATAACTTCCACATGATTTGTTTGATGTATTTCATCCTTTCATTTGTATTATCTGACTTGTATAATGATAGCAATCCTTATCTTGTTGTTCTTCCATAGGTATAGTTCTTCTTGGAATATATTATCTTCTAAGAGATAGATATACAAGATATGTACAGAGACTATGCAAACAAGATATGTGCATGAACTAAGAAGAGTATTGTTACCTTGTCTTTAGAAGAAGAAGTATGTTTTATCCTGCTTGATCTTCTTTGTAGGTTCCTTTTCTTCGACAACTGATGCTTCATGTGTCCCCTTCCTTTTATTTATCTCGAGACAATGATTCTTGTAGTGACCATACTTTCGATAGTTGAAGCATTGTATTTCTAACATGTCTTTCTCTTGATTTGGCTTCTTCCTTGAACCAAACTTCCTTTTGTTCCTGAAATTCTTGAATCTTGTTGTAAAGGCTTGATCATCGTACTTTTTTGGGGGTTTCTCTTTTGCATTGATCCTTGATTCTTCTTGAGCACAACAAGTCCAAAGTTATTCAAATGTAGGATACTCCTTCCTTGTGTTCATGCTTGCGGAAAATGCATCCCATGTCTTGGGAAGACCATTGAGTACTATGTTTACCAATTCCTTTTCTAAAATGATCTCTTCAATAGCTTGTAGCTGATATCTTAATTGAGAGATCCTCACAAATTATGATGTTATGTTGTCATCATCATTCATCTTCATGTCACTAAGCTTATTCTTCAGACTCATTACTTGTCCAATGTTTCTAACTGAGAAGAGGTTTGTTAGGGCATAGTACATCTTCTTTGATGAGTCAAGATGGGATATGTAGGGTATCAAGTAGTCTTTTATAGAGTCCACTATGATACTCATGGCATTGATGTCACCGTCTTTGAACTTTTCCATAACTACAACGTTCTGCGGTTCTTTCTCTTTTCCTTCTTCAAACTCAGGTTTCACGATTTTTCCTTTTACGATATCGAACACTTTATTCTTGGAAAGGATGAGGTCAATCCTTGTCTTCCACGCTCTAAAGTTAGAAGCTCCATCTAACTTGTTTTATGATTTCATGGAGTAGGTCATGGCTTCTTTGACTTGGTTAACCCTAGATTTGACCAAAAACTCAACTTGACGTCTTGGCTTGCTGAGAGTACCAGGAGATGCGCTAGGCTAGGGTGCACTGGTCTATCCATAAATTAGGTCAATCCCTTCACTTAAGGTGCCTCAACAAGAGGATTAGGGTTTATGCAACTGCACCTTCCAGTAACCCTAGCGACAGTGCTTTGCTGACTGCTCCTGCTAGAAACGCTAGTGGCAGTTCTTCAACGAGCTTAATATCCTTATGTTTATGCTTCCTTCTAGCGGTTACATTGAATGAAGGAGGTGTGGGCCCATAACATGTTATAATATAATGGATGTGATCGTTTTACCATCGACAATATCACTATTGTCACCCAACCATAGGCCAAAGCCACCCTCCGAGCACCTTAACCTTGACAGAGAATCATTCTGGAAGAAAACCCTATGCTAGATAGCCAAACAAAGGGTAGCACACCTTTCTCCAAGGATAGCGCACCAAACAAGAGCTGATCAAATATTCCAAACCATAACCAAGAGATAGTCCAAGCCAAAACCGAAATCTTCTAGCTACAACAGCTGCAACAACAACTCTCCTCCAAACTTGTGCACAAACTGGGAAACTGCAGTGCGCACAACTGTTGCTCTGCAATTCTGAGAATGCCTGCTAGAATGAAGATTGGCCTCCTGTATTTATACTAATTCTGGCTAACTGCCTAGGCCGAATTCTCATTCTAGGTGTCTATTTACTTAGTATATAATATTTATTATGGCCGACTTCTTCTCTTGTAGGCTAATAACCTAATACCAATTATCCTCTTAAGCCGACTTGTCTTCTAGGGTCATTAGCCAACTCATTAGGGTTTCTTCTTGCTTCCTGGAATATTATATTCTCGTCAGGCTTACACGTGGAGTTAAATACCTCCCGCAGCTACCATAATATTAACACATGCTTCATAAGACAATGAACCTTAAAGAAGTAAGCTAGTTGATATGAATTTGCAGCAATGCAACAGTTTATAACAACAATTAATTTTTTATAACAGCCACAAGAATTATGCCTTGAAAGTGCTTGAAAACAACAATAAGAAATAGCTTTAACCTAGTTGAATGATAAGATCTTGTCATAAGCAAGTTTGGCAATGTCTAGCTAGAAAAAAAGGTCACTTTTGTAGAGAATTTGTTGTAGTTAGACAGTTGTAGCAATGTTTTGCAACAACATCAAATTCTAGTGGTCAAAAGTGTAAGAAAACACCATACAAAGTTAGCACTTACCTAGCAGATTGACTAGCAATTATCACAATTGAGTTTTGAATGAGTTAAGTGCAAGTTATGTAGGAAAATGTATTCAATCAATGTATTTGTATGGCTGAAGAAATGTTTAGCAACAACAGCAAGTTATCTAAGGAATTAGTCTAGTTTAAGGTTAGAAAATGTTAGTAAAAGCTTCAAGGTTAAAAGTTTGAGTGTTTGTTTGATCAATCAACACTTGCAAGTGGTAGACTAGTGCCTTTCTAGGGTAATGGAGTCAATAATGGCATAAACAAATATTAGAGGGAAAATAGCAATGAAAATTCTATGTCAAAGGGATGGAAAGGATGAGAAAGGTGTTGGTATCCCAAGGCCTCAAAAATCCAATTCCTAGAGATAATTGCTAGAAAGTAACAAAGGTTAGGCCCTAGCAATTTCTCCTTTCCTTGAACAAATTGTAATAAAATATGCAATGGGAAAGGAAGTATGGTTACTAGAGTGCTACAATGGTAGGGCTCTAGCATCTACTTCAAGATAGGTGCCTTTCAAGAAATTTTAACAAGTGGAAGACTATAGAGAAAAAGATAGTAACATATGTCTCTATCCTAGGGTTTTAAGCAAGCAATTTCATAATATTAGACATGAAACAAGTAAAATTAACCATAAGCATCCATTCACAATAAATAAATGCATATTTTCCACTTACTTCACCAAGAATAATCAAGCAAGTTGAAGATCCTCCACATGAAAATTTGCCAAAATACACCAAGAAATGCCTCCTCCAAGAAGTGCGCACCACTAGATTTTAGCCAATAAACCTTAAAGAGGGCCAAATTTCAGACCACCACTTGTGTGATGAGTGAATGATGAAATAAAATGAGATTTTTATCTCTTATTTATACAATATCAATGACCTTTAATTATCCTTTAGGTCATAAAAGGTCGACATGGCCAATTTACATCAAAAATCCAATTTTTACATAAAATCAATAATTAAAACCCTAATTTCAGTTTAGAGATGATGGCATGCCCTTCTAGGGTGATGTTATACCACCACCATGGAATGCTAGGCATCAAATGAAAAACACTAGGCCTCGAGAGGCCTCAATTGTTTATGCATGTGCCAATTAGCACCAAACCATCCTCATAAATGCCAAACCCTAACTAGATGATGTCAAGGGTCAACATGGTGACATCAGAGACCTTCAAGGGTCAATTTCATAGTGGAAGGGAAAGACCCCTTGGATCTATCCATGTGAGAGCGTCTCGGGGAAAACTTCCTTCCTTCTTGTTGATGCCATCCTCTAGTGTCTCTCTGCCCCTGGTTGGGGTCACAACATCCATTTGTTGGGATTTCAGCCCCATGGAGGTATAAGTTAATCATCTCCCCATATGTACCTGTCCATCGGGCATGGTCCTATAGCAACAACAAGTACATCCTCCATGGGCTCATAAGTCACAGGGATAATAGAAATGCCAATCACATCCAATAATCAAATTACCCAAACATGTGCATCAAACCCCCCTTTACCCAAACAAATGCTCAAAGATGTTATGTAGTTTAACAAGTCGGGTTTTGAGAGGGTCTTGGGATGTCCTATTAGGCTAATCCTCCTCAAGTTTGGGTTTTTTCCCAGGTGAAGACCAATCTAGGTCATGTAAGTGTGTGAAATGGTGCAAGGGGGATGTTTGGGAAAAGGGTGCAGTGATAACAGGGAAATGTAGATCTTTCCTATGGGTGCCTCTGTAGAGGGTGAGTTGCACCTTGTCATGGATTCCATTGTTTCCTATCCCATTCAATGAATGTTATTCTTTGTCTTATTTTTTTTTAATTTCAAGAGAATAGTTAGGGACACTGTCCTGGCATGGTGACTAGCAGTGACAGTGTTACCTACAAGCACTTCACGGAAATGAGAAGGTTGGCTCATGATGAGACCCCCTTATGCCACCAAAATCCACTACCCTGGTTTGGTGACCAGATAGATGGTAGTGTCATAACGCTACATGCCCATGGACCTAATAGGTCAGCTCATGATGAGACCTCCCATCCACCAACTAGACCTTGAGTTTTATTTTATCTTACGGGTCCCCTTTTTCTTACTGAGAATCCTTTTATTGCTTTCT
>ML782712.1:516141-529857 GCA_009831015.1 Picea engelmannii
CCTCGAGAGGCCTCAATTGTTTATGCATGTGCCAATTAGCACCAAACCATCCTCATAAATGCCAAACCCTAACTAGATGATGTCAAGGGTCAACATGGTGACATCAGAGACCTTCAAGGGTCAATTTCATAGTGGAAGGGAAATACCCCTTTGATCTATCCCTGTGAGAGCGTCTCGGGGAAAATTTCCTTCCTTCTTGTTGATGCCATCCTCTAGTGTCTCTCTGCCCCTGGTTGGGGTCACAACATACATTTGTTGGGATTTCAGCCCCATGGAGGTATAAGTTAATCATCTCCCCATATGTACCTGTCCATCGGGCATGGTCCTACAGCAACAACAAGTACATCCTCCATGGGCTCATAAGTCACAGGGATAATAGAAATGCCAATCACATCCAATAATCAAATTACCCAAACATGTGCATCAAACCCCCCTTTACCCAGACAAATGCTCAAAGATGTTATGTAGTTTAACAAGTCAGGTTTTGAGAGGGTCTTGGGATGTCCTATTAGGCTAATCCTCCTCAAGTTTGGTTTTTTTCCCAGGTGAAGACCAATCTAGGTCATGTAAGTGTGTGAAATGGTGCAAGGGGGATGTTTGGGAAAAGGGTGCAGTGATAACAGGGAAATGTAGATATTTCCTATGGGTGCCTCTGTAGAGGGTGAGTTGCACCTTGTCATGGATTCCATTGTTTCCTATCCCATTCAATGAATGTTATTCTTTGTCTTATTGTTTTTCAATTTCAAGAGAATAGTTAGGGACACTGTCCTGGCATGGTGACTAGCAGTGACAGTGTTACCCACAAGCACTTCACGGAAATGAGAAGGTTGGCTCATGATGAGACCCCCTTATGCCACCAAAATCCACTACCCTGGTTTGGTGACCAGATAGATGGTAGTGTCATAACTCTACATGCCCATGGACCTAATAGGTCAGCTCATGATGAGACCTCCCATCCACCAACTAGACCTTGAGTTTTATTTTATCTTACGGGTCCCCTTTTTCTTACTGAGAATCCTTTTATTGCTTTCTCGGGAATCCCTAGGCGAAGCATCTCAAAGGTTTTATTTTGGCTTTTAACTATTTCCAGCTAATTTTACCCTCTGGGCCTTTAGCCCCTTCTTCCCACAAGGCAAGTTACAACCCTTCCTAATGTGGAAAACCCAATTCCCGAACCAAGGTAGGGGAAGATGAGAGGAATAATGATGAAAAGTGGTAAGTATGGAAGGAATGGATGATGACCTTTCATAGACCCACCCAATGGAAACTCATCCTAAATGGGAACCATCTTCCTAGGGCATTTTTTCACCCTCCCAGGTATGAACAAGTTAAAGAGAATAATTTCCAAGAAAACATTATCAAATGAAGGAGAGTTCAGTGAAACATATTCAAATGCTTCGAAAATCAGAGTGACACATACCATGATACCCAGAATCATTACCTCATGGAGAAATACCTATTGTTACTTCAGGACCAGGCTGGTGGGATGGATGTTGTTGTTGTTGATAGATGGGTTGCACTTAAGAAAATATGGGCCCTCTGGGGCCAAGCTCAAGTCGTCTGGCTCTCGTGACTCCATGTCTAGGACATGTGGGCCTCGAGACATGATATCCTTAGTTATCCTTAGGATAGGGGATAACAGGGTGCACTTTTGAATACCAACGAGCATTATTGCTTACTAAGATACAAGATGTATTAATGTTGTTTTGACTATACTATGGGATAAAATGGATACAAAATTGAATAGATATACAACCTTCCATCCATAAATATATGGGAAAACATAGGTGGTGAACAAGACATTGGTACGAATTTTAAGAGGTTCTAACTGAAAGATTCCAAGGACCCGGGATGGAAATTTGATCTATGTTCAACATTCCTATAACAAGACAAACCACATTTCCTCCAATTAGTTCCCCTTTTAAGTTTGTTTTGTATATTTTCCACCTTCACCTTTAGAAATTATATATGGAAGCCCTAAAGAAGAGAAGGAAAAATCCTTAAGTAATGCATTAAAGGTGGAAATTTCATTTATAAAATAAGGGGAGAGCTATTTATAGGTGTAGAAGGGATTGACAAAGTTGTTGGAAAAGTACAAGTTAGGAATGACTGTGTAGGATAAAGAATACATCCATGGTAGGGGACTGACTCTAGTTGCACTTGAACAAAGAAAGGTTGTAAGGAACAAAGAAAATCAAGTCCTAAGATATGGGCCTTTCAAAGTGTTAGAACATGTAGAAAATAATACTTACAGATTTAGTCTACCTCAATACATGTGCATTTACTCTATGGTGAATGGAAAAAATCTGAAATTATATGAACCATCTACACTCAATAAAAAGAACATGAGGAAATTATTACCTTCCATTAAATACTTAGAATCAACTACACATGAAGAGTTAGCAAAAGATATGGTTTTGCAAAATAATACCACAAAAACCAAAAGGGGTCAGTGAGAAATTTCACGGAGTGAGTTAAAGGGGCATTTGTTAAAGGAAATAAAGTGGTACTCTAGGGAGAAAGTCGAGAAAAACTTTCTTCATCTTCTACAATTAAATATTTTTGGGACCAAAAGGCTCTCAAAATAAGGAGGTATGAGAAAGAATGGATCAATTTACATTCATTTCCTTTTTGGTTATGTATGGAGCAGGAGAAAAATAATTATGGCGGTAAAGGAAAAAAAGTGGTACTCTAGGGAGAAAGTCGAGAAAAAAATTCTTCATCTTCTACAATTAAATTTTTTTGGGACCAAAGGGCTCTCAAAATAAGGAGGTGTGATAAAAAAAATGGATCAATATACATTTATTTCCTTTTTGGTTATGTATGGAGCAGGAGAAAAATAATTATGACCATATTGGGGTCATTTTAGGATAGATCTTGAATTTGGAAAATTGGGGTATTGAATTTCAATATCTCGTTTCATGCATTGAACAACATTTATTTTGATGAAATGAGGGGAAAATGGGCATAGTTTAGTTTGTTTATAGAAGGATCTTCAAGGCTTTCAATGCTCTAAAGAACATTATAAATATAGTTTGTAGGTGAAAGTTTTAACCCTGACAAGTTGACCATTACTTTCCACCATAGTGCCATGCAGAGGCCATGTCGGGGTTTGTTACACACACATGAAGCTAGCAATGTATTTATTTCCACAAAGATTTTAGAGAGTCCAAAACCCTAACAATATGATAATAAGGATCTAAAACTTCAAGCCCCCCTTCACTTCCCCACTTGTGAAATCATAGCAACTTGTCTTTTTTTATCCCTTCTCTATTTGCAAGTGATAGGGTTTTCATATTATAATCAAATGTAAAACAATTCACATATGGTGTTGTATTACATGCATATCCTCATTATATTTATGTTTACATTATGGATTCAAAACTAGGGTATTACATTCACCTCTCCCTTAAATTTGCACCATCATTGATGCATATCAACATTGAATATAATAACAAAATTTTACATCAAAATTTCAAAATCGATGCAGGCATGCCTCTCACATGGCATCCTCTAGCTACCACATTATTTCCTCGGGGATATATTGGGTCCATTGGACCTTTATCTTCCCTATTACTATTTTCTTGAGCAACGTGACCTTATCCAGGATACATATCGATTGTACTTGAATATCTCATTCTAGATTTTATGCTAGCAAGCAATGCAAGCATGTATGCAATAGACCCTATTCTATCTAAGATCTCAAAGGGTCCATAGTATCTAGTTGTTAATTTAGGACAGCTTCTTTAAGGCGTTCATCATTAGTATAAATTTCAAGTATACATGTTCCCCAATCCTGAATTCTCTTAGTATTCTAAATTTGTCTACATAACTCTTTTTCCTATCTTGTGCTACCTTCAAATTTTGCTTGATCTTAACCATCTTCTATTCTATATCTTTGAGCAACTTCAACCCAAGCACTACTCTATATATTGGATAGTCTCAACTAACTGGAGTATTGCATTTTCTACCATAGAAAGTTTTAAATGGACTCATCTTCAAAGAAGCATGATACCCATTATTATATGAAAATTCCACTAAATGCAAAGAATCCTCCCACTTTGATGGCTTTTACATCACATATATTATTAACATATCCTCAATCACTTAATGAACTATCTTTGTTTTTCATTTATTTGTGGATGATAGGTTATACTTAAGTCCATACTTGTTCCAAATCCTTTGAACAACCCCTTCCAAAATTTTGAAGTAAAATTTGGATATCTGTCTGAAACAATTATCTTAGGTATCCCATGTAATATAGCAATCTCTTTCATGTAATTCTATGCTATATTAGTTTCTTTATGAGTTGATTTAATTGGAATAAAGTGAGCAACGTTTGTCAACTTATCCACCACTACCATGATGGAATCATGTTGTCTTGTTATCTTGGGCAACTGGGAAATAAAATAATGGTCACCACTTCCCACTTCCACTCTAATATTGGCAATGGTTGTAGCAACATTTTTGGATGTTTGTGCTCAACTTTTACTCTTTGACATTCCATACATATGGATACATACTCAACAATGTCTTTCTTCATTACTAGACAAAAATATTCACTCCTCATTATTGCAATTGTCTTTTGATATCCAAGAGATCCAACATATGGAACATTATGCATCTCATTCATTGCAAGTTTCCTTAATTCACTAGAATTAGGAACATAAACTCCATTGTTATGCATAAGGATTCCATCATCTTTCAACTTATAATATTCATATTTATCTTGTACATTTTCTCGTTGTAATCCTTCTTTGACCTAAATATAGTGCTCATTTGAGATTACAGCCTTAAGAATTATATTCCTCAAATATGATTTACACGTGATAATGGTTGTATCATGCATTGTATGTATCCTTATGTTGAGTGCACCGACAATCTTATTCTCCTTACCTTTAATATGCTTGGTATCAAAATCAAATTTTGAAAGAAATTATAACCATCTTGTCTACCTAGAATTTGAAGTTTGTTGTTCAAATAAATACTTTAGATCACTATGGTCTATCCTTAACTCTAATTTGTTCTCCATCGAATAATGTCTCGACATTTTCAATGCATGCACTATGGCGGAAATCTCTAAGTCATGTGTGACATGATTCTTCTCATGCTCCTTAAGCTTCCTGGATTCATAACAAACCATGTGCCTATTCTGAGTAAGAATTCAACCAATTCCATCTTTGCAAGCATCTATACATACCAAAAAATAGTCATTTGGATCAGCAATATTGAGAATGGGTTCACTAGTCAATAGTTTCTTTAACAAGTGGAAACTTTCCTCACACTGTAATGTCCATTCAAATTTGACTCCCTTCTTTTGTAGTGACGAAATTGGATGTGCAATTTTGGAAAATCCTTTTATGAACCTTATATAGTATCTAACCAATCTTATGAATGACCTTACCTCTGATATGTTCTATGGTGTAGTTCATCCTATAATAGATTTAATATTTTCTAGATATATTGTTATTCCTTCCTGAAAAATGATGTGTCCCAAACAATGAATCTACCTTTGATTAAAGGAACACTTGATTAAGTTGGCATAAAGTTGATACTCTATTAGCACTTTTAGTACTAACCTCAAGTTCTCTCCATGCTTCTCCTCTGATTTTGAGTAAGTAAGAATGTCATCAACACAATGACAAACTTAACCAAATACTTCCTAAATATTCCATTCATAGAGCATAAGAAAGTAGCTAGTGCATTTGTTAGACCAAATGAAACCACTTCAAACTCATAGTGTCGATACCTAGTTTTGAAATTCATCTTACTGATATCTTCCTCCTTTATCCTTACCTGATAGTAACCTAATATCAAATATATCTTTGAGAATATCTTTGCTTCTCTCATCTAATCAAAAAATTCATCAATTCTAGGTAGAGGATATTTATTCCTCATAGTGATATTATTCAACTATTTGAAATCAATGCACAACCTAAAATTTCCATCCTTCTTCTTTACAAACAATATTGGTGCTCCCCAAGGAGACACACTTGGTCATATGTATCCCTTATTAAACAATTTTTCCAACTACATTTGCAACTCCTAGTACCAAATCAATAGAGAAATCAATGTCCCTTTTAGGTGGCAAACCAATTACCTCTTCAAACACATATTCAAAATCTTGTAGTTACTAGAAATTCCATAATACTCTGACCTTTGTCCTTTGTTAGATCTTCCACGTGAGTTGCATACAATTGACACCCTTTTCTAAAGTACTTGTTCAACTACAAAGATGAGATCTCCCTTAAGAAAGCATGCATTGGAATGCCTTTCATTGTTCTTTGTTTTCCTTCTTCATCAAGACAAGTAAAAGTCTTGTCATGGAAATCTAGAACAACACGATGTGCATCTAACCAATCCATTCCAATGAAGACATCATAAGAACCAAGGAACAATATGTTCAAGTCTACAGTAGTATTGACCCCATTATATCTAATCAACAACCTTTTACTATCTCCTTGATTTTCCTTTTTGTCCCAGGAGCCAATTCGAACAACCATGATTTACTATGTTTAATTCTCTTTAGTTGAAATCATTCAACCAAATTAGGAGAAATATAATTATGACTATCTCTTGAATCAACTAAAATTGCAATAGGTTGCTCGAAATACTACCTTCAACCTAAATCATGCTTGATTGATTATATGCATGTTGATTGTCCAAAATTGCACAGAATGGATTGGTTAATGGATTGCACAGATGTCGCATAGAACATTGGACAAAATGGATTGGATAATCCTACATTTCCTTTTTCTTATCTCTCCGAGACTTCTGGAAATCTTCCTTGCCCTTGTTCTAATCATATAAATACTTATCCTTTTTAATGTCTCATCAAGATTTTTAGGCTTGTCTAATTGAATCTTGTCTTTGTAGTATGTAGGCATCACACTTAAGAAATGTTGTATCTTAACCTTCTCCTCTTTAATATAACCAGCATACCTTAGCAACTCTAAAAATATTTTCTCATATTCTTCCATGGTCATATTTTCCAACTTGATATTAAAGAACTCCTACATGTTTTGTCATAGTAGTGCTTAGTAAGGTGCTTCTACTGGAAATACTTCTTGAACTACTTCTAAAAAATCTTCTTCTAATTGATGTGCTTAACTTGCTTTAGTTGGTCCCATCAAATGGAATATTTTCCTTGCAAATTGTATTTATCAATTATAGCTTCTAGATTGAATGAGTAGTTATGTAGCTGAAAATATTTACTTATCCCTAGAAACCAAGCTCAACATCTTGTACCATTTTGTTTCCATCGTCAAATTTCGATGGCTTAATATTCTTAATCTCCCCTTACAAATGGTTTTGTTCACGTCTTCTTCTCTGATGTATAACTTGGGAAACTTTTGGACTACTCTTTGATTCCTCATTTGTATAATACTTTTCAGCTAGATGAGATGGTGAATGTCTTTGAGCTCTAGTAGTACTTCTTAAATGCCTAGGTATTCCATGATATTCCCTTTTTGAATGAGATCTTCCTTGATCCTCATTCTTTTATTATGACCCCTTATCTTCTTTTGCAACTAATATAAGCTCTACATTAGCTTAAAGTTTAAATGATTATTCCTTTTCTGAGCTCTTAGCATTCTAACATTATCAACTCTACAACTAGAAAATTTCATCTGTAAACTCCTCAATGTCTCTACTAACTCTATTGGTTCTATTATTTCTCTATTCCCATTAGATTATGTTTCTTCATTACCCACAATGGTATTCAATGCGCGAACCTCTTCTTCATCACTGTAAGGATTCTATCCATCTTCCATTTTTATTCTTTAGTAGATTTTGACCTCTTAACTGTGTTTGATGCAACAATGTATCTGAAAGGTGTTCATACAATTCAATTTGTTAGACTTCATTTCCAAAAATCTATAGAGAAATTTTATATGTTCATTCTCGAAACTAGACATTTTGACATTTTTTGTCAAATCAAGGCTACAAGCCCTTTTTCTGCCAAAATTTTGGAAATTCTAAAGATTTCTCCAGAGTCTAGGTTTTTATATCTATTCTCCTATGGAATATCTTTCCAATGACTATACCCAAGTTCAATTTTGAGTTCAAAGCTAAAGGCTACGTCCCTTTGAAGTTACCATTTTTACCCAATTTCTACACTTTTTGTTGGTGCATTCAATGTTGGAGACCAACTTTCCCCACCTGTAGAAGAAAAGCATGTGAGAACCAAAAATAAATTTGTGTCGAGTGTTGATAATACTTATGATTATGAGTACTCAACAACTTTAGATTAGTGATCCAATTCTCCAATAATTTTCTACATCAATCTGGAATTGTCAACTTTTTACTTTTTCCACTTTTTCAAGACTTCAAAAATTTGGCAAAAATTGCCATCTTTCAAACAATACAAAACTATAAATTTTTCACTATGGCATAGTCACCTAGACTAATGAGGAGATCAAATGTTGACTTCGAATTTTTTTTCAGATTCATTGTCTTGGGTCACTTTTCCTTCATTTAAAGTTTCTAAAATTTCCAAAAAGTGTCTTGAAATAGTGAATTTTGGCCTATTTCTTCAACTTTTCTTCAAACCCCTTAGAATGTAGCCAAAACCTCAATTGGGTTTCTTCATGCTTGCTCATCTTTCACATTGTCTTAATTTTATAATCAACAAATTTGTTGCTAGAAAGCACCATCTTGTTCTATGAAAACTAGTAATTGTTATTTTCCAAATTTTTGGAGCTGAATATGCAAACCATCCTCAATGATACTTTTATCATCCTTGTCACTACGGGATTACATATAAAATTTCAGCTCCATCCCAATTTGTATGCTCTTGTTATTCCCAAAATAAGAAATTGGCTCCCTCTTTTTTAACTTCCACTTATCCAAGATTTTTACAAACTTTGATTTTTCAAATTCGTCCAAGGTCATCGAAGCTTTCCTTAACTTTCTCCACAAGCATCGATGCTTTCCTTAACTTCGATATTTTGAAATTTTCGATGGCCATCAACTCTTCTTTTAACTTTGATATTTTGAAATGCTCTACGGCCTTCGTAGCTTCTCTTAACTTCGATTATTTGAATGCTTTGCAGCCATGGAAACTTTCACAAATTTTGATCTTTTGAAATTTTTTTGTAGCCATCAAATATTTTTCAAACTTTCAACTTTCGAACTTGTCCAAAACCATCAAAAAATTCTCAAATTTTAAACTTTACTTACACAACAAAATCCATAGGGAAACTTCAAACATCGAACATTCAAATATGCTCGAAATTGTCAATTCATGTTTAGACTTCAAAATTTCAATTTATTTTAATAGCCTTCAAGAATCTCCTCCACTTATAATTTTTTAAATGCTCCAAAATCCTTCGTGGACCTTCACATTTTTTACTTTCGAAATGCTACGAAAGCTATCAGGGAAATTTCAAACATCGAACTTTTGAAATACCGTTGATATCCTTTGGACACCTTTCAATGAGTGAAATCTTTATTTCACCAAAAAGGCCGTAAGAAGTCTTTTTAACTTCACAAGATAAAAATTAAATGGCTTTTAAAGAAAATTTAACAGCCACCTTCGCAAACCTTAGTTAAAAAAATAAATTTCATTCAATGAAATCTATAGCTTACACTTTAGACTAAATTTTGATCATATTACAAGCACTTTGAATTTCTGCAATAATTCAAATTGGCCATTTTGTCAAGCACCTTGTATGCAAACTAGAATTTCCATCTCAACAACCAGATTTTGGGCCCCTTACAACCTAGTATTGAAGCCTCTCTCTGATATCATAATGTAATGTACTCGGCCACCTTTGTAAATTGTTTGAGGTGATGGCTCACTCAAAAGCTCCACAAATTCTACCTTGATACTCAATGTAAATGAAAAAATGATTTCATCGATTGGTTATAGCATTCAATAGTGGAATGAAAGCCAAAAAAAACCTTCAAACAGTCCATTCCAACCTTAACATTAATGTTGTTAAGGTCCCTAACACTCATTTATTATTATTTTATTAGTTATGATTAGGTCAACTTAGTGGTAGGTTATATCATGCTCACTTTATTTCTTATTTATAACAAGTGTTGTGTGGCAGCGTAGTCCCTGTCGGGTTGAATTGGGATAGGAAAAAGTAGTGGAAGCAGATGGAAACTGCAGCGGAGATGTGGCAAGAAACATGAAGCACATGTGGTATCAATGCAGTAAATGGCATGTGGCCGCTAGAGCCCCATATATTTTTTTGAAAGTATATAATCTATTTTACTATGTTGAAAAATTATGTTATGACGACATAAATATAAAAGGAGATAAAAAACAGTTTAATTTGAAATATATCAAAAAAGTTACATATTCCTAGAAATTTAAATGCATTTGTCATATAGACTGGTGGAAGATAAAAATGCATGAGGACATAAATATAAAAGGAGATTAAAAACAATTTTATTTGAAATATATCAAAAAATAATATTGTCAGTTACATATTCCTGGAAATTTCAATGTGTTTGTCATATAGACTGGGATTTGGGCTCTCGCGGACCATAAGAGAAATATGTACAAGAAATAGGACTGTAGAAAGAAGAAGTGGGCAACGGTAGAGTGTAATACCTGAAAAGAATAAATTGAAAGGTATCAGTCTTTAGCTAGACATTTCTATTTAAAAAAGTGGAATAATTGGGTTGATAAACAAAGCAGGATGTGATCAGTAGACTTATAGTGATGGTACATATGACCCCTTTTGTTATTTGCTTGTTGATGCTTTTTCATTGATGTCGTCGATGGTTGTTGGAATCGTGGAAACTGCATGTTGCCTTTCGTCAACGACCTGCTTCAATTCTCTTTCAAGCCATTCTTCAATGTAGCTTCTCATTGGGGCGACGTTGATCTCATTCTGTATTTTTATGTTGAAAAGTTCCTTTTCTAATTCCCTGAGGTCGATCGAAAGATTACGCAGAACCTAATCAATTTCCTCATTCTGTACTGAATAGTCGATTAGCCAGTCGTCGACGTCATCTTGACCATATTCAAGGATGCGGTAAAACTTTTCCAAAGACAAAGCCTTAAAAATATCAACTTGTTTATCGAAGTCTTACTTAGTTAAAGGCAAGGAGTTAATGATTAAGTTGGGGTCTTGGAAGTCGTTGGTCCTTACGACTAAGTTTATTCTGGACAACTTTGTGAATATTTTTTCTTTCTTTGATATGGCTTGTTCACATGACTAAACAATGAAATGCAGGTTCTTCACTTTTTCTTTCCAGCATGCATTTAATTGACTGATTCGGTTTTTGGATGGGAGATCTTGTTGTCTTCTTCTTGTTTCTGTCATGTTGTTGACAATGGTGCCAAAATGAAGGACTGTGTTTAAATATAAATTTTCTTCATATTTTAACTCCGCCTGCAAATGTTCGAGAAAATTATGTGCCCTCATTCCAAGGGAAGTCATGGTTTGTGATGTTTCCCACGCCTCAGTAGCCAGTTCCATTATTTTCTTGATATTATTCTCCACATATCTTTTACACGATGTGAGGAGGCTACATGATCCTTTTAACTTGGCTGCAGGGGTGGCAGGCATGGCTATTGTCAAAGGATTGGCAAGTAATGGCATAGGAATCAAAGCCTCTTCCAATTCCTTGACCCGGTCCTTTAGTCTGGCATTCTCAACCTCAATGCCTCCAATGGAATCATCAAGTGCATCTATGGTTGTTATGTGAAGTCGAAAGATTTGGGACAAGTGCATCTTCGCAAGGTTAACCTCTAAACGAGATTTTCCTTTCTTATTTTTTACAACGTTTTTTTCAAAAATCAATTTTTTGGACTGGTTGTCAAAAACAACGCTCTGGAACATGAAGGATTCATCTTCGTCAAAATTTTCGGTATCAGATATGTCCATTGGATGACTATGTTTTATCGTGTCTCCAGGTTGATCAAGGTAGCAGAATACGCTATCTAGATCGGGCTCAAGTTCCATGTTCTCACTCTAAATTTCGGGCTCTTCCGCCTATCCCACAATTTTTTTTTTCTTCTTGTCTGCTGGAGGCTTGTGAGAACTATCAATTTTAGGGTGAGGAGGGTCGTTATCTCCTCCTCCATTTGAAGAAATATGAGTTGCTTTGTTGTGGTGGTGGGTTGTTGGAGCGATTCTCCGGAATGTTGTACTTTTGGGAGTATTATTCACCAATTGAACACTCTTCTTGCCGAGGCCTTTTCCATGTTGCTTGTATAATTCAGTGTTGCTTTGCACTGTGTCTAGGTCATTGGCATCAGAAGCAGGAGCGTTGTCGCCAGTGTCTCTGTTTTTGGTCAGGTGTTTTTTTTAAAAACAATTGTTGAAGCCAAGTGTTTGTAAATGTTGTAAAAAAAAATTATTGGGGTCGAACCCTCTTAGGCTTTTAGCATATCTTAGGTCAAAGTTGCTAGAATGGGCTGTGAATTCGTCAATTTTGTTGAAGTTCCTCAACAAGAAGTCCCCGACTTTCCAAGGCAGAGGAATGAACTATTKTTTTCTCTTCCCTTGGAATAGATGCAACCAATAATTGTATTTCCTTGCTACTTTTGTAACAAACATTTTGTCCGTAATGTGACATGGAAGGAGAGCAGGTTTTTCCCTGGAGCCAAAAATCCTTATCACAGTGTAATTATCCAKATGTTCAAGTGTCCCCTTCCTATCCAAAAAACTAGTTTCCTATTCATATATGCGGGGAGCATCTTCTCCTAACAACAAAAATTTGAAAATAGACATGAAGCCATTAAAAACCTCATAAAAACAATGGGAGGCCTTGTGCTTCCACAAGGCCGAGTACCAGAACGTTACTGGGTTGAATTCCCAGTTGATCTTCTTGGATAGAGACAGTTTTGAAAACTGGCAACAATGTACTATCGCAAAAACTAAGTAGGATGACATATAAAATTTATACTCATTTTTTAAGCTTGACAATTGGGAATAGATTTCATGGGAAATTAGTTTGCCCCAATAAAAAATGGTTTGTTCATTGACTGTGAAATACAAAATATAAAGAGCCATCAGGGAAATAGTTGTTGTGGACTCATGTCCCGTTATTCTTGTAAACACCCAGGCAATTTCCCGGAATGGATTTCTAAATGAACTAACTTGCAAGCTTGTGATATCTTCATGAACTACCATCAGGTCTTCCAAGAGATCGAGCAAGAGGTCCAACCCGTTATTATGCTTTGTTAGGAACTAATTGCAATCTTCTCCTTTGAACGTCAATGTTGGCTCTGACAATCTTAACATCTGGCGGAAAACCTAAGGTGAAAAAGAAACAGAAGAGCAGTCCCGTAGTGGAATAATTATTTTGTCTGAAATAAATTTATCGACGCACCAAGAGACTAGCTCCTTACAGTCAAAAACTTTAGGGACACATCCTGCACGAGCAATCCCAGAGGTCCAAATTACTTCGTTTTGGGCTGCAGGGGATGAGTAATAAGAATATGCCCTGGACCATTGGAAGTTCTGGTCCTCGCACCCGAATATGTTCATTGTATCTCCACAAAGATGATGTTGAGCTAATGCTATAGGTTTATGAGAACGTTTGTTTTCTCCAAACAATGGTTGAAATGAACAGTTGGAGGCGATAATATAACTCTCCACAAATATTGGTTCAGTGCTTATGAACGGGAATGCTCCTCAAGCCTTTCGCTGATTAATGACAATCTATATGGGTGTTTCATGATGAATTGTTAGCAGTAAAGCTTACTTATTGCATATTTAGAAGTGTGAAGGTGGAGGGTATAGCGAAGAG